>VZSE01014914.1:31868-119571 GCA_013398275.1 Promerops cafer | reverse complement strand
TTTTTTTTTTTTTTTTTTTTTTTCTTTCCCTGGATCTCTGATTCTTTTCAGTGCTCCAATCTTAGCTCTTCCCTCGTGGCATCTGATTTTCTGGAAATGCAGAGCCTGAATGTTGTGCCTCACCAGGGCCTTTTCCCTGCTGGAGAGAGCAGAGGGTGGCTTCCTCTACTCCACAGGCACAACAAGCACTGGGTCCTGGAATCATCACATGTGGTTGACCAGAGNCTTTGCCTGAAAGACCCTTAATTTCAAAGTTATAACAACTTGGAGGGAAGGGGGTCACACCTTCTATTCCAATGGAGGTTCCAGCCTTCCTTAGCACACACCTGTCTTTCAGACCAAGACATTGTTCCACTTGTTTTTTTTTCTTTTCCCAGGATTTCATTTTGCTTCTTTTTCATTTTTCCTTTCAGAGGAGCCAAACCCAAGGGTCTGCAGACGTGGACACTGATATCACCCACCCCACATGTGAGTACTTTTTCAAGTTCATGCTTCTGTTTGTGGAACAGAGGCAGAAAGAAGTTCTCTGCATTAGTCCAGGGTGATAAATGTTGGTGACCAAAGGCTCTTTGCAGAAGGTTTGCAGACAGCCTGTCCCAGTTCACACAATTCTCATTATTCTTTTGGGAGGTTTTTTTTGCACTCACATTGTGAGTCTAGGACTTCTGCCTGCTCAAGAGCTCAGAACAGACCCTGATTTTTAAGAGTGATTTAGTTTCAAGTGTAAACTTTACAGGCAGTTACAAAATGAAAGCTCTCTGTTACAGAAAATGGTGTTTATTCTCTTTTCCTCAATTCCCTCTCCTGTAAATGAGGTCAGGAATGTTATGAATCCAACATCATTAGTGGTTGCAAAGTGTTTTGAGATCCCTGAATGGAAGGACTTATATAAGTGGGAAAGTCTTATTAGGATAATTATAATTGCCAACTGTACTGGCACAATATAGATCACTTAATGAGTTATTTGGCTTTTCCTCTCTCCCTTTCTCCTCCTCAGCTCCCCTAAGCCACATAAATAGACTGATTTTTAATTGGCAACTTTAATTTCTAGCAACTGGACTTCTCTCCGAAGTTCAGACTCAGCAGCAACGTTTAGAAAATGCAGCTTGGTTTTGGATCAATTGAAATTCGCAGGGCCACAGTAAAAAGGAAAGCCTCTGTGCTCTTTGGCCTGGAGGAGCACAGCTGAACCTTTGGAATCCCGAGCACTTTTCTCTGCATTACCCTGTCGTGCTCCATTCGCGGGTGCTTGTGACCAACCTGTTGAAGGGGAACTGGGGACTCAGGCTGGTGAGTGACAGGACAGAGCTAAATGGTCTCTGCGGGGAAAAGAAATCCCCTTTGTGCCTCGATCTGCCATTTCACTTGTGCTGGTTTGCATGTGTGGTCGTCTGGAACTGATGCAAAGATGGGATGAGAAGAAGAGCTCTTGCTGTTGTATTAGGACCTAAAATACTATTGATAATCAGGCAGCTTCCTCCCCATAAAACTTTTCCTCTCAGCTGCAGTAACCACTCGTGTTCATCCCTGGGAAGCAGCTGCTTAAAGCTTTATAGAAGCAGATTAAGACAAATATTAATAGTTATGAAATGATGATCTTCTTGTAGGTATTATTACCTTACAGGCAGTAATATCAGTGCTTAAATCAGTAGGGGTTTATTTTTTGTTGAGCCCTGAACATTTGATCTACTATGAAATGTGGACCCATCTGGAAATGCAAGGATGTTGACTGCTGGAGAGAATGTATGCCCTTCATTCCTTCCTTACTTCTGGTGTGTTAGAGGTATCCCTAGAGCTCCTCCACTGCTTGTCCTTAGAAGTGATCCCAGAGATTGTTTGCCCATGCATGGAAGCACATTTTATATAATTGCCATAACAAGGGCACAGTACTGTATTATCATTCCTGCTATACAACGTTTAGCTGATACATTCAGGTCTGTCCATTTCTGTTAAATGTTCTTCAAGTATGCAAGTCCCAGTCTTTATCTGCTGCTGCATCAGTATTTTCCTCTGCTAGTAAATCAAACCACTCAGAGAGCAACAAAACAAAAGCACAGTTACTACTCTGTTCAACTTTCCAGAGTAGCTGATACTTCCTTGCTCTATTCTTTAGGATGTAATGTTTACCTCAGCAGACTCAACCATACTTCTAAAACATGGGGAAGGCAGATGTATGAATACTGAATTGTGCCTCAGGCTCCTTCTGAAGCAGCAAAATGGGCTGAACTCTTCCTCTTGCCCTCCTCACACACCTTTCACTTGCTGGAGAGAACACCTTACACTGTAGAGCTGCTGTCAGGTTTTTTCCCTTGGACAAGTTAAAAATTTGCATCTTACTGCCATCCTTACTAAAAATAACGCTGATGTTTACAACCCCTGGAAGCCCTTAGATAAATGCACTGTGTCCATACTGCCTGCCTGGAATCCAAAATGTTCCAGCAGGAATCACACCCTGTGCAGCACTATCAGCTCCAGCAGAGACCTGTTGCATGTCTAATTAGCTCTGTATCTCTGTGGATAAATAAATGTCTGCGTGCACGTGTCAAAAAAGCACTTGACACGAGAGCCCCACAACATCACCAGCTCTCTGAGGGAATTCTGCCTCATCTCTGCTCAGCCTCAGACTTCCCACCTTGTGCTTAGCACTCAAGGTAGTGTTCCTGGGGCTCTGGGCTTGGAACATGCTCAGAGTTGAGCTGGTCAGGGTGCAGCTCTGTGGTCTGGGTACAGGACACATTTTGGGTACAGCTCTGGGGTCTCTTGATTTGTGTGTTTCTGCAGTTCTCGTGACACCTTTTTTTTTTTTTTTTTTAATGTTATTTTTAAAGGTGTTTTCCTTCAGTTAAAACAGATATTGTTAATATTGAAGGTTTGTTACAGTTTCTAAAATCGAAGGGAATAAAGCAGAAGGGCCAGCAGTGGCACTGTAACCAGTGCCACCAGTGTGTGTGTTGAGCAAGTTTCCATTAAATGCTTCACTTCCCACTGACAGCTCTGCTTCTGGGGACCCATGTGGCACAGCAGAGTGCTGTGGTTACAGGTTGAGGGCCATTCCTGGGGCTCTGGGTGCAGTGACTGAGAACAAGGAGGCATTTATATAATTTGGGAACATTTTGTCTTTCCTTGCCATGGAATATTCCTGTGCTCTTAAAATACCCCGTAGTTCTTTGAGCGAGTACTGAATGCTGGGATTTCTGCTCTTCCATGGGGGTGGTGTGTTCTAGAATCTCTCCTTGCCTCTTCTCCCAGATTTTGTGACTTTCAGAGAAGGACCAGGCTGTGTGGTGGGTGACAGGCCCAGGCATTCCCATCTGCTGCTGGCCAGAGTGCCCGGAGGAGCAGTGGGAAAAGCTGAGGCTATATAGTGAATGTATCAGTACAGAAGAAAGAAAAAAGGCATAATTTGCTGCCTCAGTGGGGACCTGGCAAACCCTAATAGTCCCTAAATGGAAAAGAAGATAAAAGGAAATTCTCAGCTAGTTCATTCCTGTGGTTTGCAAACAAAACTTGTTTAGCTTTTCTTTCAAAAAAGCATTTCTTTACTTAAATATTGACCCACCATTTTAAAAGGAGAAGAGGTTTAGAAAAAGGATCAATAATCTGAGATGAAGCATTTTGTTTTGGAATAAATGGAGCATTTACCCAAAATTACATTTTGAGGATTTTTGTCCTTTTTATTGGCTGAAAGATATTTTTACTTGGGCTGGAGTTAATTGTTTTGTTTCAGCATTACAAACTGCTGCATCATTTCAGGGTGACACAAACAGGGGAGACTCAAATTATTGTTTATTAACTATGGATAGTGACGCTAAGGGAATTAATTCTTGGACTTGGGATTTTTTTTATGCTGTTTTTCCACGCTTTATGATTTTAGGCTAATCCTTACTTGCTGCCTGCTTGCATTAATCTTCTTTCTTTAAGCACCTCTTTAAATGTGAGTCTGGCAGCATTTTGTTAGTTTGGGGTTTTCTTTTTTCCCCCCTCTGTTTGTTCTTTTTGAATTGTTCCGCCTACAGAATGTTGAAGCTCTTAAGGTATCACCAAGGAGAGGGAAATGTGGATCAGGACTGGTCCAGGCTCAGCTGCAGCATCCCTGAAGGTGTAGCTAACATGGACTTTTAAAGAGAAATGATGACCAGCAGGTGTATCCCTGGGTCACTTCAGTGCCAAAATTCAGCTCAGGGCAATTTCATGCCAACCACTGGTGCCAGAAGCAGTCCCTGCCGTGGGCACCTTGTAGCCCAGGTAAACATGCCAGGCTAAATAAAAGCAGAATACTGGACAAGTCTCAGGTTGCAGTACCAGGAGATGGAGGAGGGAGGATGGGTCTGTCCTCAGTGTGGGTCTGGCTGCACGGACCCCAGTGTGTCCCTGCTCACGGGGAGGGATGGGCACTGGGAAGGAGGCACCAGGAGGTCCCCGCTGCTCTCACGTGCTGCAGGAAGGAAAGCCAGAAGGCAGGATGCCATCTCCTACAGTCAGCCTGCTGTTATCCTGATCTAGCATGACAAATTGGTGCTCCCAGAGTGGCAGTGGAGTAATCAGACTGTGACAAATGGTTTACTTAGAGCAATTTGTTTTCATTTTACTGAAAATTTCCGCAGTCTCAACAAAAGGTTCCCCCCTGCCTCCTCACTCCCAGCTGCCTCCCTCTAATGTCATTTGCGTGGTGTTAAGAGAGGGACCTGTGCCCCTGGGGGCAGAGTGGCAGCTGAGAGACCACGTTTCCAGGGACCCCGGGCTTTTTGCTGCTGGAAGCTGTTGCTGGAGGCAGTGTGCTTGTTGAGTGTGAAGTTAACCTCCATTAGCTATAGACCGTGCTGGGCTTTTGCCTCATTTCTCACACACGAGCTGAGCTACCTTGCACCTTTGGCAGGCTGGTGGATGAAGGGTGTGGCATCAGGGGTTCCCTGAGTCTGAAAAGGGTGAGTGTCAGCCTGGCACCTTTAGGCTGCTAAAGCTAAGCCAGGTCACTAAACACAGCCCTGTAGCAGTGATGTGTCTGGAAAAGGGAGCAGAACCTACCTGAGGTACTGCCAGCCCCAATTGCCCTGCAGATGACAGGACAGCTGTACAGCCCCATCCTGGGTCCTGGCACAGCTGGATCCCTCTGCTTCAGCACACTTGCAAAAGTCAAAAAGTATGGAGAATAGGGAAAAATGAAATTAACAACGCCAAAAACAGCCTAGGAATTTGAGAATGTTCAGGTCCCTGCCATGCCAGTGCCTGCAGCTGGCTCTGGGATGTGAGCCTCACAGCCTTTTCCTGCTCAAGTGTCAGCCCAGTCCTGCACGGGGCTTCTCAGAGCTGTGGTGTCACTGCAGGGTTAAGCCTTGCATGGTTTGACCTGCTTGGCTTTCATAGAAGAGAGGTGAAAAATAGGTAAACTCTACATTGCCTCTTCAGGAGAATTCTCCCTGTCCTACAGCAGAGAAGGAATTGCCATGACTGACCCAGGAGCCTGCTCAGCTGGGGCTCCTCCTCTTCTGCTTGCTCTTGTTGCTCTCATTTATAACAATTACCTGTTTCTTTCAAGTGCAATTCTTGCAGTTTCAGCAACCAGTGCTTTCTCTGGGCTGCAGGAAAGGGAGTCCAACACCTTGTGTAAAACAAAAACACACTGGTATGAGGGGAGCTGGGAGCTCTGTGTGGTGGGGAAGGGGACAGAAGGGCAGGGAGGAGTCAGGCTGGTGCCATGGCCTTTTGACATGGGTTGTTGAGATGAACATTCTCCAAAATCATGCCCCAGGATGGGCTTGGTGGCACACCTGGCCAGCAGCCTGTGCCATCCAGCTCTTTCTTCAATTCTGGCTCCTTTCCTTCTTGGTCTTTTTCAAAAGTGCATCACTGCCCAGGGCAGAGTACCTGGGGCTCTGCAGGTGTGGCATGTGCTACTGCAGTCCTTTCAATCCATCCCAAAGCCAGGAAAACTTACTTGAGGCCTTCTGGGGTGCAGGCCTTGTTTCTGGACATGTGCTGAGTCCAGTAGAGAAGGAGAGATGGAGTCAAGGCTTTTCTCCATCATGCTGCCTCGTGCCTGGTCCTTTCTCGTACCTGCTAGCAGCTGTGTAAGGGTGACCTCAGTGCAGGCTAACGGGATGAAATGCTCAGGCCACTCTCATGTGGGAGTTAGACCTGACAGTGCTAAGACTCCTTTGGCTCCCAGGTCTGCCTGCAGCCTCAAGGATTTGATTTGCCAAGCTCTGTTGCATCAGTGCTGGTGCTGCATCTGTTGCTGCTGCTTCTTGTGTCCTTGTGCTACTGCACAAATACTCAAAAATGTGATGCAATTTACTGTTGTGCTCCCCCTCCAGGCACCAGAGACATCCATCATGGTCTGGGGGGCAGCCAGGACAGCCCACTCTGTGACAGTGGCAGCTGGGTCTGGAAAGAGAGCAGTGCCACTTAGAGAGCCTGGCAGTGTAATAGCTTTCCTTAAATGAAATTCCCACTCTCTTGGCAACTTGGCTCTGCAGAAGCCCCTGGAAAAAGTACAGTGGTGTGTAACTAAGTGGTGCCCACTGGAACACATCCCTGGCCTTGGCTGGAATGAGCTTTCTGCTGTGTGCTCACACAACAAAATGACTTAAGCACGAGCGTTATCACAACATGGTTTTCATAATGTATTAGCAAACATAATAAAGCAATGGAAAATTACTTGCACTAATCGGACATCCATAAATAGATTCAAGTCATAGGTTTGACTCTCCATTGGAGTGAATAATTTATCAGCTGATTAAATCTGATCATTTTGTACAACGTGCCAGTGGTTTTCCAGTGTGTGTTTTTACTGCCCATATATCTCCATTAGATTGATGGATTTGGATGGCTCAGAATGGTCGTAGTCAGGGGAGTGCCATGTGTAAGCAAATGAAGCTGGATTTATAGCACCTAGGCCCCATTCTCAGACCTCTAACACAAAAATGGGGTGCTGTTACATATTTAAATAAAAGCTGCTCTGCATCTCACAGATGATTTCTTAAGAGCTAGGGAGAAAGGAAAAAGCAAAACCCAAACCTTCAATCACCAAAAAGCACCTTGCAGCCATTGCAGGTGGGGCAGGAGAGCTGCCCAGAGCCCCCTCGGTGCCCCCTGGGCTGCTCAGGGGGAGCAGAGGGCCAGCAGGGCAGACCACAGCATGCAGTGTTCCTGTCCTGCTGTGCTGGGAAGTAAGTCCTTTTTTCTGAATGTTTTGGTGTTCACTTTCTTGCATTTAAGTTACTCTTTTGCTGTTTGGATATAGGACATTTCCCTTGATAACAGAACAAAGTCTATATTTGGGTGCAGAATCCTACATGGCTGCAAAACTTCCAACAAGATTCAATTAAAAAAATTATGATTGTGCATAAAGTGAATATTAGACATCTGGGGATGTCTTAGACAAAGTCTTCAGGGAAGTGCAACAAGACTGAAGGCCAAGCCCTAGAGCCCCTGCTCAGAACTGCAGTGCCAGCAGAAGGAGGTGGATTCCACACACCTCCAAATACAGACACTCTGGACTTTTTTTGGCTGCCTCTTTTGCTCTAAGGGAATGTGGCCTGTCAACCAGGGAGATTCAGTGCTTAGTGTGAATACCCCATTTCTGCTCTCCTTTGAGAGCTGCACCAGTGAAAATTGTGCTGGCTGCTCTAGGAAGAAAGGGAGGAACTTGGCATCAGACAATTTGCATGGTTGCTTAGCTGTAATTTAAAAGAGTTAAAAAGAAAAGCAGCAGGAGGCCAAAGCAGTTGGCATGGGAGCATTTGCAGGGAGAGCTGTATGTGAAGCAGGGATATTAACTGTTGCCTTTTCCCTTCAGATTTGTAGCTTAGATGTCCCCCTGATCCCCAGAGGTGACCAGTTCAGCTTCTGATTAAGGAAGAAGGAAAACTGAGAGCAAAAGCACAGATTTTCTGTAATGGATCAATACTTCAGGCAGAAGACATGTGAGTATAGAATAAGTATAAAAATTAGTACATCTAGCAGCATATGAAACTAAGTATATGAAATATACATATATTATATACATATAACATATATACTTATAACTCTATTTAACAAGTCAATAGAGTTACTGCTAGTGTTGTTATGTACTGGAAACATTTCCTGTGTCTGTCTCAGAGTGGTGGCAGGTTAGAACCCATCTTAACAGATTTAATTGATCCATCCATTTAATAGAGACTAAAAGGCATTTTTTTCCTCTATCATACTGTTGCAAGACTTCATCCCTGCTGGGACTGACACAGAGCACTGATGTCTGCAGAGTACCTAGGAAGGCTTGGTGGTTTTTTGAAAGGAGAGGGTATCTACGTACACCAGAAACACAGTTTTTGTACTTCTTTACAGTGTTGCTTGCTATTTAAAAAATGGAAGCAGTTTCTCTAGCCATCTCCTTCTGTCACTCTTCAGACCAGCTGGGGCTAAGCATGGTGTGAGTGAGGGATGTGGCCAAATGGGAAGAATGGCCAAAGTTTTGGATTTGGCAGAGCTTTCTGCTGCTCACCTTTCTAGAGCAGAGCCACTGCCTTCAGCAGGGACTGCCTTTGGTCCAAGCTCTGTATAATTAGCACCACTGGCAGCATTACCCTCCTGAGCCAAAAGCAGGTTTGTGGCTCTAGGCTGGCAAGCTGGGACATGCAGGGTTGTTGCTTTGCCACTGCCAGTCCTCTCACAAGAAGAATTAGCTCAGTTCTTGGATCAGGTCTTCTGGGAATGGACAGAAATGCTGCTCCACCACAGTTTCTCTTCTGGCTTCTTTGGCTTTCTGCATCATTAAATCAGCCTTGAGGAAGCTCCCTGGGTTTTGTTACTTCTGCAGCATTGCAATTTGTCTTTCTTCTTGAAGGGTCAAATGTTTGGCAAAGCTGCAAACTGTTCATCAGTTAGTGAGGACCTAGTTAGTGATAAGGAGTTGATGTTCAGGTATGTGGCCCAGCATGGCCCAATACTTTTTACTGTGCTCTTTTCTCTTTCAAGCCTGAACATGACCATGGATTTGCATATGCAAATTTCTTTTACTAAGTGAAAAACAGTGGGATCAGGATCTTCTTAACCAACAATGTTTCATTGTCATCATTATGAAAATGAAGTTTTGGTAGTGCCACCACACTCCCTGACACCATCTTACATGGCACCATTTGGAACTGGAAAGGAGGATAGTGATGTGAGGGAAAATAGTAACTTTTTACTTTACTTTTTTTTTTTTTTTAACTTTTTTATTTTACTTTTTACTTTTCTATGTCATCCCACCCAAAGAAGACATTCCTTTTGAAGCCAATTCAAGGAAAATATTGCTACAGCTGTAGAGCAGAAATCCTCAGCCATTTAGCAAGGCCAAAATATCAGATTCTCAGTACTGAGACAGAGGAGGAAGGTGCAACTCAGCTGCCCTCCCCCAGGCTCTCTGAGGGCTGTAGAAAGGTGGAACAGGGATATGGAAAAATGTATTTCATCCCAGTTAGACCCCAGTTACCAGCATCCTGAGAGCTGCAGCACCACACTGATGTGTTTGTGCTAAGGACAAAAAGAAAACTTCAGTTCTTAGAGGGCAGCAATGCTTTTCCCAGTGCCTGCCCACAGCAGGGCTCTGGCACATCCCTGATGCAGTAAGGGCTGGGAAGGTAAACTGCTGTTTATCTTCAGGCTTAAAATGTCTTCTCAGCCTTGGGTATTTGTCCAGCACATAATGGACAGCTTGGTCCCTCCAGTGACCTGTTCATGGCACACTGGCTTTAGCACAGCATTGCCATCTTTTAACATTGCTCTGGGGCTCGTGGCTGCATCAAGCAGCACTGGGGGACCACAGGAAAGGCTGATTTCCAAGAACTAAACAATATATTATTGGAGAGCTCTGGAGGTAGCCCTGGTCAAGCCTGTAAGTTTGCTGTTTGTGCCTTTACCCACTGAGAGGTTTGAGTATTTCCAGCAGGGAGAAGCAGTGGCTAGATATATGAAGTCAGGTCCTAAAAATTCATGAACAAACTAACCAGCAAATCCAGAGGAATATAAATAGTGCTGGGAAATCCAGACAGATATTTACCTTCAATCCCCCCAAAGTGGGGAGGACCTACTGGGTGAAATTCTGTCTGAAAGAGAAACCTTTTATTTTTACTATTTATTGCAACACAACTGAAAGCAGACTGCAGTGTGTCTGAAATGGGAAGCATGGCACAGTCAGTATTGCATTTTCCTTCTGGATGCAATTAGATGACCTTCATAGCTCACTTGAGGCTCTGTCCCTTTAGAATTATGGGCCATTCCCTTGTTAGTGGTAATAAGCTGCATTATATTCCTCTTCACACTGATGGTTTTTTCTACATAATGCCAAGGAACTTTAAAAAAAAAAAAAAAAAGGAGGGAAGAATAAAGGTCAGTGAGTTTCAAAATGTGCTTTACTGAAAAGGATATAAAAGGGAGAGAGCTCGTATCACTTCTCTGATGACATATGTTATATTAACAAGCCATTATGTTTTAAGCACTGTTTGTAAGTGCTCTGCACACATACTTTGGGATGGTATTATGGTGTCCATGAGAGTCCCAGATGTTCAGAATTTAGCATGGACTGGGACAGAAATCAGGGGGAGGCACAGAGAGGCTGTTTCCTTTGCTATTGAGCAGCTTCACCTTGGTCAACTGAATCAGTGGCAGGTCCCATTATTTGGGGCCCTCCCAGATTTTTAGCTCTACTTTTGGATAGCCTGACCTGAATAACAGAGACTGGGACAGTGTATTAGTGCCAGCCCAAAGCCCTGCTGAAGTTGATGCTGTGCCTTTAAATAACTCTCAGAAACCCCCTTATCTCCCCTCTGCACTTCTGACCTCCCCACAAACCTGTAATTAGCACAGATTTTTCACATCTGTGGCTAGGTTGGAAATTTGGAAGCACTTAATGAAGAAGGTCAGTCACCTTGAGCAGGCTGAAGTTGCAGTTAGAGGACGTTTGCTGGCATTTCCATGAATATTAACATAGAAATGCAAACACTGTGGTGATGGCTGCTAGGACAGGGCCCTGCACTCCCTGTGATGTCAGCCCCGAGGGCTTTCTCCTCTTTGGGGGCATTTCCTTCTAAACCTCCTAAGGCAGGGTTTGCACGTTAGGACATGACTCCAGGTCCAGATTAACTCGAAATCCAGATTATCAGCCTCCTGTATGATTTAAGCCAGGTCAAAGTCACATCATTCTTGCATGGTAGGTCCAGCATCTCATTCCCCACAGTTTTGGTGGTAGTGCCAAAGCCTGTGTGCCCAGTAGGCCTTGTCTTGGGAAGCTAGTTTTTACAGGAGACAAGGTGAGGTTTTGATTTGGGGTCAGGACCAGGGCCTCAAGGATTTTGATTTTATGTTCTTGAAAAAAGGAAGTACAGGAAACATCCTGCCTGCAATCTTGTTGGCATTGGGGTGATCTAAAAAATTAACATGAATACAGTAACACCCTCTGAATATAGGAAGGGAGGGCCTCTGTGTCTGGTTTTGCTGCATCTTCCTAGATGCCTCCTATTTGATGTTTGTGGGCTGCAGGATGACAGTGGAGGCTACCTCCAAAACCTTACATCCAGTCTAGGAAGTGATGAAAGGAGTCCTGTGGAAATTGAAAAAGGCTTGTGAATCATTATATGATTTCCTGTCTCTCCCTGTAGCTCATGAGTGTAATGCAGGTTTCTATGACACTGGACAATAAGTGCATAACACCTTTTTATTTATCTGTTTCAATCTCTCAGACCATCATTGACTGTGACAGAAGTAAAAGGGACACACAGAGCAAATTCTCCAACCATTAGGTTAGGAAAGCTCAGATTCTTTCATTCCTGGATCTCTTAGGTGCAGTTAATATATAATGGGAGAAAAAAAGTTCCTTGCAATAATTACACAGTTTGAACTGAAGCTTATGGTAGCTGTAAGGATTCTTTCAAAAATGGGCAAAGCATCACGTCCTATATTCAAAACAAAAAGTGCCTTTAAACATTTATTTTTACTGTGTGTATTTAATACTAAAAATTATTACAGCACACAGATCTTCACCTTAATTGCCTGGCAAATGTCATCTTGTAAAAGCAAATCCCTCTCTTGCCATTAGAACACCATGGCATTGTCATGCTGCCAAGAAGTCCCTGCAAGATGCTTAGGAGAGCACCCCACCATAGCACAGCTTGTGAGCATTCTGTAAACCTTTCATCCCTCAGAGATGAGTGGGGTTTTTATTCCTCCTTCTTTACACCTGGAGAAAAAGGCTCAGGTGAGTAATTCCCTCTAAGTTCATCCCACCAGACTTTCAGGAAGTGACTGACAGGAGGAAGTTTAGTTACTCTTAAAAATCAGTTCTCAGACCACTTTTTTGCTTTCCCTTCCAGTTCTCTAGAGCCCTGAAGGTGGCTTGCCCACCAGGTGCAGAGCTGGGTCTCCAGCAGTGCATGGCCAGATTGCCAAAAGGCATCAGTGCCAAGTATTTGAACCTCTGCCACCATTTGGTTGCAGTGTTTGGTTTTGTTTTTACTGGGCCAAACTGGTCCCTAGCACGGACTATGTGTTGGTTTAATGAAAGAACAAGTGGGATGAGCTATTCCTCCTTAGGAGTAAATAAAGTGAGACTCTCAGCTCAGAGCAGAACCAGCATCTCTGTGGAGAGCTGGATGAACAAGGCAGGAACAGCTGAGTCTTCTTTGAGGTCTCTGATTACCCATGAAGGTGCCACTGGTAAGGCTGCAGGGAATTTGCCAGGTAGGAAAGGAAATTCAGGACCTTTTTGCATGTGTGAACATTAGTGCCAGGCTGCTGGTGCTCTTGGCTGTTGTTTGCTGGTTGTCATTTAAAAACAGAGCAAACAGAGCTGTGGGCATCTCAGGAGATGCCTGATGCCTTGCAAGATTGTGTTCTGGGAATAAGGAATCTGCTCCATAACACAATGACTGGATAGCCAAGATGATGGGTGCTGGCAGAGGGTGTTGATATTGGGCTGCTGGACTTGTGGTCTCTGGCAAATCCCATGAAGCAGTCTTGTCACAGGGAGACTCCCAAACTCCCAGACTAGAGGGGAGTTGGTCCCTTGTCTAATGAAGGGGCAGCCAGGCTCTGTCATAAGGCATGCTGGCTCTCCACACTTATGAGAATGAATTATCTTCAAATTTAGCTTTCACATGTCTCATCCCTTTACTGCCCCAGAATTCATGGAAACAAAATGTAGATCAAACCTGCAGTAAAAGAACTGCAGGTCTTATGCTGTTCCCACTGAAATCAGCAGTGACAAAAGTCCTTGTCATTTAAATTACATGAAATTTAAATTAGGTGAAGTCATGGTTTTGGGTATACATTTTTTTGTGCCTTCTTGTCTGTTTTTGTGTGTCATTGAAGGTGTATTTTATATCACATATGTACACTTAGGAGAGATGAGCACCTGTTTGTCTCCAGGCAGCAAATCCCAGAGTGTCTGTGTACAGGTAGATGGATGTCTGTGTGTGCTGCTAACAGGTGCTTAAGCTGCCATCAGGCCCCAGCTGGGTTTGTAAAGTATCCCCCACTAGTCTGTTCTCCACTGCAGAACCCTGTTCTAGATGTGAGCTGCAATGGAGACCTTTGATTTATAAAACTTTCTCTACTGGTGGCTGTTTGTGTAGGATATCCATGTGATACAACATCTAAGTGGGCTGCAAGGAGAAGCTCCACGTGGACCCCTGTCAGGTACAAGCTCCTTGTGCCATGCCATTTTATTTTACAGGTAGGCAGCCATCTGAGGGGAGCTTTAATCTAACAGAGTCTGTACTTCACAGCAGCAGCCCAAAGCCCTGCCATGTCCTTTCCACTGATCCCTTTTGCTCCCTTCTGAAAAGAACCTGACTGGGAGGAGCAGTCAAGGAGGGTAATTGTCTGTTCTCAGTAGCAGTGGCCAGCCAAGCCTTGTGCTGACAGCCTGGCAAATGATCCCCTGCCAGAATGCATGACCAAGGTGAGGGGTTTTGACAGTGCTGTTGTCAGACACTCAGCACTCATGGAGGAGCTGTGACCCTTGGGAAGGCCAGGAGTGGGCCCTCTGCTTGGGGGAGAAGCAGGGCTTGTGCATGAACTCAGGAATGGCTAAAATTCATAGGGAGGCGACCAGTGCATCTGTTCACACCCAGAAGAAATCCATGCATTGCCCCTTTGTCAGCTGTACTGAATTGGTCCTGCAGCTGCAGCCACCTGGGCCTGCCTGCTCAAACACAGAAATTATACAGTTCCATCTTCAGCATCCTCCTTCTCAAACCTGGTGCACCTCTTCCCTTTCCCCAGCCCCATCCTCCTATGTTTGCATATTTCTGTCTCCAAAGAAATCACTAAGGGAGAGAGACCTTTCTTTTCAGCATTGTGCTGACCCCCTTTCTCCTCCCCTCAAGCTCTGAAATTAATTAAATGATGTCACGCTTGATTTTAGCTGATTTGGAAGCAATTCATCACCCTTTTGCTTGTTCTATTAGTCCGAGCGATCAGCACATTAATTCATTTGTGAGACTAAGCTCAAGGGTAATTACAGTGAGGAAGCTTAATGCCTCAACTTGTTAATGTCTGTAATCAGAACTATTTCCTCAGTGTGGAAAAATTGTTAGACAATTACACTTGGATATGATTGCTCTGGTAGGCAGCAGACGCTGTGTCAAGAGAGGAATAGCAGGAGCCAGAAATGTACTATCAGCAAATCCATCTCTTTGCAATCTTCAGGATTCTGCACAGCTCACCCCTTCCTCAGGTTTTGCATAATTAATCAAGTTGAAAAGTCATCATCCTTCTCTCTTTTTCAGGTTTGGTTCTGTGGGACACAGGAAAAGAGACAACTCTGCTTTTTTTTCTGATAGAAGTGTCACTAGCTTTTGCTTCTGGTGTCCTGGTTAACGAGCATGGGGAGGAATAACTAATTTAATAGATGGCACTTTACTTACCAGTAGATTCAGTTTTTTTTTCCTGTTCAGCAATCAGTGCTTTCCAGTGAAGAGATATTTAAGTGATGAACTTTAAGACTGAGACTTTCCCTGTTTTGCCCATCTGGTGGACTCTTCATTAACCTCATGGTGGGGAAGAGTCCTGACAGGGTGATTCTGGACTTACTTTAAAGGAAAAGTAGCTGTTGATCAAGGGATCCATATGGGCACAGTGGGACCACACAAGCATAGCAAGAGGGCACAAGGTCTGTCTGAACAAGGACATTTTCTCTCATCTCCTCACTGAGCTGTCAGTGCCCTCATCTGAGCAGAAAGTTTCTAGTGTTATGTCAGGTAGCCTAAATGTGTGTATTTCCTTCAGGTCAAGCTCCAGAAGGAAGTGAGAAAATGACAGCTACTTGTACAAAGTTCAGCTGTTCATGAAAAGGCACTGGTCCAGAGTGTCAGGAAATGCCCTGTCTGTGCAATAACCCTGCACAGCCCCAGGGATACCCTGCAGTGACCTCTGGGGATAACAGCCAGTGTGGGACAAGCTGCAGACTGCATGGATCTTCCACTGCTGCTGCACGGATCCAAGCACTGTGGCTTTTCCCATGGGGGGAGGTTTTATTCCAGCTCAACCTGGGGGTCCCCCAGTACACAAGGCACTGCAGCTTGCAGAAATTCTCATTTGGGGAAATGCACTGATGCTGTTGAAAAGTCATTTTCTTGGTATTTGAAGGAATGCCTCTGGTTGTGCTGGATTGGCAGCAACCTCAGAGGCTCCTGTGTTAGTCCTGAAGAGCAGTCTCAGCCTCCTGTCACAAATGAGGCAGGAAATGGGTTTACAATGATGTATTTTGCAGACATGGTGAAACTGGTGCCAGTCACAACCACAAGAAGAGCTGTCTGCTCTGATGGTTTCAGAGGCTGTCTACACCCAAAGGAAGGTATGGCAAATCTAAATTTCTGTTGTCATTAGTGGTACACATGAAGAACAAATATTTCCTTTCCCTCAAGAGAGCAATCCTCTGGCCTCCAGCTGGACTTGCAAAGCAGCTGTGGCTGTGGCCACCTCCTGTCTCCACATCTGATGTGGCAGGACTGTGTCAGCACCTCCCTGCTTTCTCTAAAGCCTAGCATACAACAAAACCATGCTGGGTTTAAGGTCTAAGCCCTCTCTTAACAGGCATCTGTGGCAGGTTGATGTCTGGGGTTGCTGTCTGCCAGCCCAATGCACTCTTCCAGTGTCTCACTGCCAGCTTGCCAAGCAGTGCAGCACAGCAGGTGGATTTTGAAAGGATGGTGTGAAAACCAGAGAGATCTCACCTCTTCAGTGATTTAAAAAGTAATGTAACTCAGGGCAGAGCCATGTACCTTCTGGCCCAGCTTTCAGATCTGACAGGAGGGAGTGTGAGCACAACAGAGTGTGTTGTGATTTAACCCAAACTCAGCAGCACCCCATGGCACAGGCCAGAAATCAGAAGAGTAATAGTGAGGAAAACTGTGAGTTGAGACAAAGACAGTTTAACAGGTAAAGTAAAGCTGCCACAAACAGGCAAACCAAAACAAGGCATTCATTTCTCCTTCCCATGGGCAGGCAGGTGTTAGCAGAGCAGGGCCCCTTCACATGTAACAGTAATTTGGGAAGACAAAACACTCTGAATGTTCCTCCTTCCACCCCTCTGCTTTATACACTGAATGTGATCTGGTGACATGGTCTGGGATGTCTGTTGGGTTGGTTGGGGTCAGCTGTCCTCACTGTGTGCCCTTCCAGCTCCCTGTGCAGCCCCAGGTGCCCATGCTGGGCTGCAGTACAAGGTGATCACCTGCTCAGCAGGTCCCTGGCCTGGGAATCAGGAGGTCAGGGTTTGTTTGTTGGCTCTAGCACCAAGGCAAAGCATCTCCTGCTATCTTTTGCCTGCCTTGAGGCTTTAATCCAAAGTCTTCATTCTCCTGATAAGTTGAAAGGCATTTTAAGTCTGTTATTCAGATAGGCACTGAAGCCTGGGATGGCTGAGCCTATTGTGCTGTCCAAGGTTTCCTAATCTTCCTTGTGTTGCCCTTGTTGCAAGGAGCAGCAGGAGACATAGCCCATCTCTTGTGTTATGGATGTCATCCCTCAAGATTATTCCCAAATTGCTGTAGATACCATGAGAAACTATTGAATAATAGCTTCTAAAATATCCACCTACTCCTCCTCTTCTTGTCTTTATTAGAAGCTAAAGAATATTTCTAATGTGACAGGAAACATGCTCCATTGTTTCTCCATTCTGTTTGACTGAAGGGAAGCAGCTTCCCTGCACAAAGGTACCCACTGAATAATCTGCTATTCTGAGCTCTGATAATTTTGGAGCCTAACTTCTTTTAACTATTGCAGTTTCACAGAGCCACCTGGTAAAGTTCTTCCATGCCATTAAAGCTCAGTGGGGTTTTGCCCCAAGAGAGACCCAGAACAGCACGTGGATTCCAAGGAAATACACAATCCAATCAGCTGAATCATTTATGAGATTAATGCTTCCATCATCTCTCCCACCTTTGGTGGTTGGATGCTTTGAGATCTTTCTGCCCACCAGACTGCAGTAACCTCCATGGCACTTTTGGCCAGGGTGCTGGGATAACAGGTGTAATGAGGAACAAAAAAAGTTGCCCAGGAAACCTTAGAACCAGCCATGCCATCCACGTGGTGCCAGCTAAACCTGCTGAGCCCTGCTGTGCCCAGTGAGGCTGCCCCTAGGGCTGGGGAGCAAGGCACCAGCATCCCCTTGGCATGGGATGTGTCCCATGCCTCACTGAGGCAGGCTGTGCTCCCTCCTGAGCTCTCCATCCCACCTGCAGTGCTCAGGGACAGCTCTGGTGCTGTCCCACAGAGGTGATGGACAGTGAAAGCCAAGCTGCAGTGTGGGTGCAGGTAACCTGGAGCAGTGAGGTTTTGCTGAGAACAAACGAGTGAGTGTCACCCTGATGCAGGAGGTGAGAGCTTGCTGTTGCAAGAGGGGACGCTGGGGCTGGAGGCAGAGCCCTGCAGCCTTGGGCTTCACAGCCTCAGGTGTTTCAGCCTCTCTGCTGGGACACAAATAGCTGCTCTTAATCATTTCCATTACAAATGCCTGGCTTTGATCCACCTGCAAACTTCTCTGTCAGTTTGTGTGATGTCAGACCCATCAGAAACTCCTTGCTCACAGATTATGGTTGCCACTGGGTATGGCTCAAAGAACAAAAAATCAGGAACAGTAAAACCCCTGACACTGAGTTATTTTTCCATGTCACATATCTGTGTGTGCTGGTCACATGGCCACGGTGGCATTGGTACAGAAGCAGGGCCAAAACCAGCTGGAGGGCACAGCACTGTGGGGAGGGGAGTGGCAGCACACCTGAGGTCTCTTCCAGACAAATGCTCCATCTCTGCAGCCTCCCTGGTGTGCACAGCTTTGCAGTCAGCACAGGTGCCTCAATGAGCACTCCCACGGCACGTTTGGTGTGCCTTATCCACGGGTCTGTGCCTATCCCCTGAGGACAGTGAGCACAGGGGGGTGTTGGTGCTGACAAGCCAGGGCCTGGCAGGGTCAGCTCCTAGTTCTGCTGCTCTTGAGGACTTGGGAGCCAGCTCAGGCCATGGTAATTCTGCTGTGGACCAGCACTGGAAAACTACTCAGTCATTAGTCCTGCCTTCCATGCACAATCATTTTCTCCCTTGAGGTTAAGAGATACTTTCCATCAAAATGAGAAGGTTTTACTCTGCTCTGGAAACAATGCAAATGCAGTGCAAACATTTCACTGTCAGACGCTTGGTATTTCTGCATAATCTGGCAATTCTGTGTAGAGCAGATAAAGCAGCAGAGAAAGAAAGTTCTTTCCTCATTTCTCTCTTCTGGCCCAGACAATACATCTAATGGCACGGCACGCAATCTGCCTGCCCCAGATACACAGCTGCTGTCTAAGTCTGGCTGGTATCATATTTGCTGGGGTCCTCAGAGGCTGTGTGGTTCCCACTTCCTTCCACACCTCCTGGCTCCTGGTTGGAAGCCACCACTGCCCCACCAAACACTGGTTTTAGCAAAGCAGCAAATTCAGTCAAGAAAGTATTTCTCAATTCCTTTTCTGCTTCCCTGCTCTCTGTTCAGGTCACTCGGACCAAACTGCACAGCGTGGCAGTGCTGGGGTAAATTGCTTTGTTCATGGGCTGGTGCCCCTGCCTCTGCTTATTTGCCCACTTAGTTCAGCTGAGGGAATCCCCCTGCTGGGAGCTGGAGAGTGCCCAGGACACAGCTCCCTGCACTCAGGCAGCACCTGACAGGGACAGGATCCTGCTGGGTTTCCCCTCATCTGTAAATCACATTTTGCAGACAGCAGTGCAGGCCGGGTGGCCTCAGTGCTCAGTCATATGAGGTGTGTATCCCTAACTAAGGTTTGTTTCCCTTGCTTTGGCAGGGCACAGCTCCTTTGAAACGTAAAGCAAAGATGTGGCATTCAGCACACCTGGGGAGCCCAAATGTGCCATCTGCCATGTTAGAAGGTAACAGAAGAAGGAAACAACTCCTCTGTGGAAAACTACTACCACCCATGGCAAAGGAGGAGCAAAGGGTAGGTGGTTTCCATCCCCAGGGGCTGCCTTGTGTCTCTCAGAGGCAGTGGTGTGCAGGAGCACTCCCTGCTGACTGACCTGTCTTTGAGTAGGTGGATCCTGCTGCTGGCAAGCTGGAATTAGCTGGAGCTGTGTCCTGTTTCCAGGCTGGCTTCCCTGTGCCATGCTGCAGTGTGGGATGCCTTTGTGGCTGAGCTGCTGAAAGCAGGGGCAGTGCTGCAGTGCCCAGCCCAGCTGGACCAGCAGGCTCAGAGCAGAGACACAGAGGAAGACACAGGTGCCAAAGCAGCAGAGCATGAAAAGGTTCAGATGCTTCTCATTTGTTCATCCCTCCTCCCCTCCCCTGGGCCCATCCCCTCCCTCATTTGGTCCTTGCTTTGCCAGGAACACAGGTTGGTAAAGAGGTCTGAAAAATCATGGTGATTTCCATTCTGTGGGAACAAAATATTTCCTTTGTTGTTACTTCTTTGTGCAGCTCTGTGCAAGGCTCTTGCAGGGGGCACAGCAACAAGTGCCCAGTGTGACAGGGACAAAGCAGATTCCTGTGGTCATGGCTGAAAGGAAAATATTACTTCTTTCCTTGTTGCCCCAATCTTGTTGACTTGCCTGTGTGTTGCTCGAAGCAACTCATACAGATTTTCTTTGTGTAAGAGTAAAGGCTTTTCTTGGTGTGAAAAAAGCAGAGAGTAGCAGGGAGGATTTATCAGAGAGAGGAATTTTGCAGTTGTGCTGGCTGTTTGTCAGCTGCTCCTTCTGGAGCATGACGGGTTGGAGCTTTGGAGTTTGGAATTGCTGGCTGTCCCTTGAGCAAAGACTTTGGATAGACTTGTGTGGTCAGGGTTAAAAACCCAGCAATGCCTTGTTCTGGGCTGGAATGGAGAGTTGCAGACAGCATGGGAAGAGTTTTCTAAGTATAATAATTTAATTTTTTTCCTAAATAGTCACCTGTAAAGACTCATGCCAGCTCCCTGAGTTGGGCTGTGGGCGTGCTGGGGAATTCACCCAGCTGTTCAGCAGTATCATCTCTTGGAGGATGTGGAGGCTCCCTGTGGTCTCAGGGGCTCTTCTAGGGGTGAATTATTGTCACAGGAATGCATGACTGCCCACACAATTTGCCTTTATGTGCCCCATCGTGTCACAACCGCCGTGTCCCGTGTCAGTTTTCTCTGTGGCTGCTGAGACAGTCTGGGTGTTACGTGGTGGCCATGGACTGGGACATCTCCTTGGTGGCTGCACTGGAGGCTGAGAGGGCTCAGAGTCAAACAGCAAAACCCAGGTGAGTGAGGAGCAAAGGTCTGAGCTGTTGTTTGATGGTTTTGCCTCCTTTCTGGCCAACTTTTAAAATAATTTTTGCCCCAGGAAAGGAATAAGCTTTGACTGCAGAAGAGCAGATTATCTACTTGGGACAGGCTGGAGGGAGCAGGGAATGTGCTGGTGCTGTACCAACACTCCAAAATGTCCCTGGGAACCTGCTTGGGGGGAATCCGTGTACAGAGCTAAAGAAAAAACCTAAATGAATGCTCCCCCAATAACACAACCCCAAAAAAGCACCACTGCCCCTGCACCACCCTCCCCCAATTTTTCAAAAGGACCAAGGAAATGTTTGTTGACTGAAGCCAAAATGCTCCCAGTTGTTCAGCTGGCAGACATTTAGTGATGTGGTCTTAAAATGCCTCAGGAGGACTCATTCCAGGCTCAGCCTTGCAGTGCCAGGAGAGGATTTGCCAAAACAGAGGGATCAGGGAAGAAATCCAGCTTTTCAGGTAAGCTCCCCACTCACTGCCCTCACAGCACTGTTCTTGGCTCTCTCAGAGCCCCTTTCTGCCCAGCCAGAGTGAATGCCTGGTGCAGCCTGTCCCACCACAGTGATGGGCTCCCTGTCAGCCTGGCAGAGAAATGAGGTTGAGCAGTGTGTTACAGGCACGTTAAAGGAGGCAAAGGGAAGCTTGGTTTTTCTGTTTCCTGACTTTTCCTAGCTTCTGGCAGCAGCTTCCAAATTGTTTGCTGGCCCAGTTTCTGAGAGATGACATAGGAAAGGCTCCTGAACCTTAGCAATAGCTTCAGCCTCATCAGTGGAGCTGAGCTGATTTTCACCTGCTGATGGTTTTTATTTTCCTGTTTTACTTTACATCAGTGCCTTGGAGGGCTCCTTTGAAATGAGATGCTCATTTGGCCTCTTCAATAGCTTTACAGCCCTTGTGTGCTTTGCAAACTGAGTGCAAGCTTTAAAGAGATTTGTCTGAATGCTGGGGCTGTTACTGGAATTGGTCAGCAGCCTCTCCTGCTGGGAAGGTCCCAGGCCATGACAGAGGTGCTACCAATGGCTGCTTACTTTGCATTTGGAGGGAGCAAAACCAATTTCCCCAGTGCTCAGGGCACAGGCTTGTTGCAGTGGGGCAAATGTGCCAGCTGGCCAGTATTGCCTCTGCAAACCTCAGCTGAACACTGAGCAGCCATGGGCCAGACTGAGGTGTGAGGATACAAGAAAAGAACTTCCTCACCAGTAATAGGGCATCAAACTGCTTCCAAAAGCTGAACTGTGCTTTTCAGTGTCACTTTAAACACCTGCATCCCACAGCCTTTGCCAAGCTACTCTGAATGACTGGCAGAGGGCTTTAAATTAATACATTTCACCAGAAAATAGGTGATTGATTCACTCTTCCCTTCATATTTTGGCCAGTTAAGTAAAACCCACCTGGGGAAAAGGGGTGTGTGTTTGCATGTGTTTATGCATGTGTCTTAGAACTCGTTCTGCTCATTTCTGAAGCCTTGCTGAAGTTCTCTTGTGACCTGTTTGATTGTGAAGGTCTCAGTGATGCCAAATCCCTGCACCAGGCTCCGTTTCCAAAGCGTGGGGGTGTGTGTGTCCCTGGGTGTGGCTCTTTCACTTCCCCTTCCCCTCCTATGCAAAACAGACTTTATATTCCTGACAGCTCTAAGTGGGAGTGCTTAATTCCGGCAGGCTCACCTGCTTTGAGCATGGGTGTTGTTACACACAGCTTGTGCTCCTGCTCCCTGAGGGCAGCAGGGAATGTTCCAGGCTTCCAGCTCGGAGAATCCTGTGTGTCTGCAATGACCTTTCCAGGCTGCTGGGGATAGAACGCTGAGGCCATTCCTGAAACAAAAGAGTTGCAATCCAGGGAGACTGGAGTGTTTTAAAATGCGCCTCAAAGAGCCAAATGACCTTTACGGGTTCCTAGCTAAATTTAAAATGCTTTTCAGAGGCCTGGCAATGCAGGCAATGCTCAGCAGCCAGCAAGGCAGACTGGGGGCAGTGGGACCAGCTTGAGTGAGGGTGTGTGCCAGACCCATGGGAATTAACCTGGGCACTGGCAGGGAATGCCTCAGTTGCATCTCACAGGTCTGTGTGTGTTTTAAATGAGCCACGGAGTGGGCACTGGGCTGAGGGCACCTGGCAGCTCCTGGGGGTGCTTGCTCACTCTGAGAGCATGGGAAGCATCTCCAAGGTGTATCCAACTGGATTTAAAGGTGCAGCTGCCAAGGCAGAGCCAGCCCTGGCCAAGCTGTGGTGCTGGGGTGTGAGATGAAGGCATGCAGGTGTGGGGTGCATGGCCAGAGGGTGCCTGGTGGCAGAATGGGGTATGTGGCTCTTGGGGTTAGATTTTGTGTATGAACTGAATTAATGTGTCTAAAGAGGCATCATTCCCCCACACCACCCTCTATCCCCTCCAGCAAAGAAGCTGGGGAGAGAAATCAACCCAGCTGAGCCAGGGCAGCTGTGGGTGAATGAGCTGCAGCTGGACAGCCAGTGAGTGAGCTGGGGCACAGGGCATGGGCACCTTCATGGGCCAGGGCTTGTTTGAAAAGGAAAGAAAAGCTCAGAAGTGCACAACCCTGGGATTGCTGGGGTAGGGGGTGTGTGGCTGCCCCAGGTCAGGGCTTTCCATGGACACAGGGACTCTGTGGCACTGGCAGCACTCAAGCCCCCTTCCAAGAGATTTCACTTGTGCACAGAGACTTTGTTTCATATTTTATTGAATTTCATTTATATTAAATTAAAAATATATTTCTGACAGATTCATGTAACAAAAAGGCAGAACAGTTTTCAAATTGTTCAGCTGGGATGAGCGTGGGTTGATGCAAGGTGGGTCGCAGTCTACATTTGCCTTAACAAACAGATAAAGCTCTACCCCAAGGACCATGAGGAGAAACTCCGGGCTGCACACGGGAGTGGGGAATAGAACCACACAAAGAGAAGATCCACAGGTTTCTTCCCAGCTTCCAAACAAGACAAAAGGGAAGGGAAAGGGGAAAAAAAAAAAAAAAAAAGGAAAAAACCCGAGAAACCATGAAAAGAAGGGAAATTATGCTAAAATATGTACCTAATATTAACCCAGGTCAGTAAGTATTTTAACAGTGTATAATTCTCAACAGCTAAAATATGAGAAACGAAAGGTTAAAGTAACATTACGCCACACACGATTGGCATACCCTACTGTGTAAGCAAGTGCAGAAAGTCTGAACACACCACAACAGTGCTAAAACACAGAATCACACAGAATGCTGAAAATGGTACTTCTAACCAAAACCAGAGGGTGGGGAGGGAGAGAAAGGAAAGGGGAGGAGCGGCTTAAATCACAAGCAAATTACCTATATACAAATCAACCCTAAGGACAATTATGTTCCAAACAATGGTGTCCACAAGGAAAATAAAAGCAACATTATCCTTATTTACAAATGCAACTAGCTGTGTCTTTAACAAGCTATAAAAATACTATTCACATTTTCAAAGTAACATACAGTAGGTATTGAATTTCTTTTTATTTTTGTTTCAGAAAGGCAGCTAACTCTGAATGCATCACTTCGCAAGAAATGAGTGTCTTCCCCAACATGCTGACACTTCTCTTCTTCTGAAGGTACTTCATAAGGCAGAAGCATTGTTTTGTGTTGTGGCTCTTTCAGAACGTGGAGGACTGACAGAAACCCAGACCACCCCATCTGTGCTGCTGGTTCCTCTGGGCTGGGCCATGCTGGCACAGTGATCAGGAGTCACCAGGAGCTCAGTGCTATGCCAGTGCCCCCTGCCAGGTGGGAGTCTTTGATTCCAAGGGGACAGTAATGTCATACCCCGGGCCTGAATTGGAGCCTCATCTGAAAAGTCAGTGGTTCAAGACCACCAGGTCAGGAAATAAAATTTGGCTGTCTCTGTTCTTAGAAAGAGACTTCTTTTCCCCTCAGTTTCCCTTCCCTATACAAGGACTGATACCTATTTAGCAATTCCAGCTTACAATATTGGGGAAGTAGCAAAAACTGGGCAAAAGAAGGGATTAAAACCATTGTGAATAATGTATCAAATGGCTACCAATTTCCACCTTTAAAACACTATAAAAATTCACCAGTTTTCTCATTCACCTGCATTTCTCTCTCGCATTACCCCACCATAAGTACCCCCACAAGCAGCCAGTACCTACCTCCCATCCCATGTCCAGAGGAACAGTGATTTCATGCATTCAAAGTTAGCTACCCCCTACACAGCTGCTCAGTTAATAATCGACCCATTTAACAGCAGGACCAGTTTATGCTACATATGTCAGAGTACCTTACCTCGAAAGAACGGCATACATATCTACACTTAGAAAATACCACTCACAGTCCCTACTGTGGCTATCCCAAAAAGGGTTTAGTCTTCAGAGTGCTATGGACAATACAGTGTTTCCCCCCTAGGAGAGCTCAAAGGTTGGGCTGGGGACCAAACTGCTGGCAAACGGCGCTCAGTGACCTGTGGCCCTGGTCACACCTGAGGCAGCAGCCTGAGGGTGCTGGGCAGGATGCACCTTCACCCCTGAGGGTTCATCCACAACACCGCTGGAGAGTGATTTCATGGCTTTTTTACCGGTGAGGGGAGAAGAACTGGGACATAACTACTCACACTGCCTAGCCTTACAAAACTCCCCCTAAAACCTCTCTCTGCCAAGCTCACTTCTAAACTTAAACAATAAAAAAGGGAAAAAAAACCCAGCTTTGCCTCCTCTTGTTTCCCATTGGGATGTCCTTGGGCTTCCCCCTCACACCTTTTCCTGTATTGCTGCCACAGACCCCAGCTGGAGGACGCCCTGGGCAGAAGGTGTCCCTCTGGCTCTGGTTAGGAGATGAGACTGGCTACAGTTCAAGCCCCACTGAGTCCCACCACCATCAGTCAGACCTGAACACTCACAAAGTTCCCTAAAAAGTGCTCTGCATTGTCCAAACTTACAGGCAGATCCCAGCCATCACTGCAGCAGCATTACCAACAGCCTCGCCTGTGATTTCCTCGAGCAAGGAGCCTAGCATGGGAACAAACTGCTATTCCACACAGTGGTAAAATAAAATTGGGCTAAAATAACATTAAAACTAACATGGAGACATGATTTTTGGACATTTTAGAGTGGTGCTTCTAACCACCTTACTTCATTTGTGTTATTTGTTCCCAGTCTGAAAGCCCCATTTGTAACAGTGACCTTTTCCACCTTTATAACAAACGCTTAACAACAGGCAGAAAATAAAGAAGAGGGAATCCTGCACACACAGTGGTGCTTCACTGAGGCTGCTCTGTGGGACAACTGCACCTCCCTGCTTGATGGAACACAAGCGCTAGAGCCAGCCACCCTACCTAGAAAAACAATCTGAACCCAAATCCAAGATTTTTACATATCTACAGATGAGCTGTTTTGTCAGCAGCAGAGGTTGAAGCTCCACAGGAGTGAGACTATAGCAAGTGACATCTGGAAATGAGCAGGTGCAGAGACTTCATGTGGCACCACATTTTGAAAAAGCCTTGCCAAAGGGAAATCAAGGTGCCATTGTCCCTTCTGAGGTGCCCTCTAAAAGCCAAAGAGGTGACTGAAAACTGCAGGCCTGGCTCCCATTATTCTGAACCCTCAAGTCAAGCATCCTTCCAAGCACGTAAACACCTGTGTGAAGCTCCACAGTTCTGAAATGCACTTGGGAAGCCAGTGTGGGAGCAGCCAACTGCCCAAGTGCCAGCCCTGGGCACCTCTGGAGCTCCCATTCCTGCCTCCCTGAAGGGCTGGCACGCTGGAGTGGGACTGTCCCTGTGTGTGCTTGGGGCTGCTGCAGTGGCCGCTGCCCCTGCTGGAAGGACATGCCTGCCAGGGCTCCCGGGCTGCCAGGCAAGCACAGCTCACGGGGATGCCTCCAGTTATCCTGGGGAGTTCCATGACCAGCAGCCTCACTGCCTCGAGCCAGTCTCCTCATGTCCCAGATGGAACAAAGGAGCTCAAACTATCCCATCGTTCCACCAGCTGCCGCCATGATGCGCAACACCTACGCAGACACGCCACCAGACAAAAATAGATCTTCCCTTTAATACCTGATTTTCCATCACCAAAACCAAGCTGTATTTCTAGGCTGACTCACCTCACAAGTCATACTTCTCCCCTGTGCTGCCCAGCTCTACCTAAAGCTATGGAAAGCCTGGATCCACAGAGTCAGGGCTGAGCTGCCACTTTCCTTCCTTCTGGGCTGGGACTGGTGGTGGCTGAGGCTGAGACCTTTAGTGGAAACAGGTGTCAGATCATTGCATATGAGTCCTGCAGTCAAGAAGCACATTTTCTACCAAGTGGTACACCCAGGGGTAATACAGCATTTCTTTGTACACAGAGAAGGATTTCAGGGTACCTGAAACAGACCTGCATGGTGGCTCCCATTGCAGATTTATTTCCATCTCTTGTTACCTGAGAGAGACGACCTGTTTGAAATATAGTTGTAAATACTCTGCTACCTCTGAGCCAATGGCCATGTAAAAAACCCCTCCTGGCTGTTTTGCAGAAAAAGAAAAATCTGAAAAGATCTGAAGAAGTAAATGTAAAAGTAGTTGGTTTCAGCCAATTATGTTACAGTGAGTCAATCAGCCCCAGCGTCTGCTTGCAATAACCCTCAAGTAGGTAATAACAGCTAGGACAAGTAGCCCTGAAAGAGATCAGGAAAAAATAAACTGTTGTTCTCTTCCCTTTGGCACATTGCTTTGTGCCTTGGACAAGAGCTGACCCACACTCGGGTAGAAACGTGCTCTTGAAAAGTTGGTCACTGCTCTCCCATCACACAGGCCATGACAGGAGGAAGGAGAACATTTATAAACAGGAGACTGCATTCTAAAACCCACAAAACCTAAGTGTGCTGTGTACAGATACTTCTGTACACCCAAACATTAACACCCCAAGTACTTCCGTTGATATGCTCACCTGCTGCTTTGTGCTGAAAAAATGCAGTTTGTGTGTGGATATATGTGCTTTTCCCCCAAACCTGTCATTAGGCACTAAAGACCCTGGCCCTCATCTTTCATCCCATATGAGTCCCAGCTGAATGCTTGCCAGGATTTTGCCCTGTGCACTCACCTAAGTTCTTTCCCCAAGCCAGCAGCAACACCCAGTAAGGCAAGGATGCAAGTCAGGGGACAGCCAGGTGTTTCTGCTAAAGCAGCCCCACAGTTCTGCTCTCAGTTTCCCTTTCTTTTTTCTTTAGCCATGATTAAACTATCTGTTGCAAAGAGGCAAAACCTGCCAGCTAAGCTCAGAACTTCTCTTCCAGAGGAAAGGGGCAGGGTTCAGATAGCTGCTGCTCTCTGGGTTGGTTCACCAGGACCTCAGCACCACACAGGCCCATCTGTTGGGCAAGGGGCAGTGACTGGCCCTGAACCCAAGGGCCAGTTTTGGCAACTGCAACTCAAACCAGAAGCTCAGAAAATAAAAAAATCCCAATAGATTGTGAAGCTGCAGTGTGTGGAGCTCTCCCTCATCCCGGATCACTGTGTTCATTAAGCCTCTGCCTGTCCCCACTAGCATGGCTCTGCATGGCTCATCCTGGCTGCCAGGCAGAGCCCAAGCTCCTGTTCCAGCTTTCCTGCTGCCCCACTTGCAGGAACCTCTGCATTTCCATGCTACTTAATATATTATAGCACACCCACAGTCAACAAATAAAATTAATAAATAATTCAAGCCTTGTAAGAAATAAAACGTTAAAATGTTAAACCCCACCAGTATTTACATTTGGATTACTCCATGGGCTTGTTTCTAACATGAGCACTACTTCATTATCAGAGGAACAAACAGGCCTCACCTTGTGTGAGCAGCTCCATCCCAGTGCCTGGCTCTGGAGGTGTGCCTGCCTCTGCCCCAGCAGCCTCTGAGTTCATCTCTGAAATCAAACACGTGAGCTGCGCCAGCATTTTATTTTCTATTTTTTCTCCATCAGGAGTTACTCTGTTACAAGACTTGTTCAGGGACAAATCAACCTTTCTCCACCTACCTATGGTACTGTACCTGTTCTTGCTGCTTTCAGAACCTTCAGCTATGTTCTTGATGCACACCTGGTTGCAGCTGGCCTGGACACCCCTGGTGCACAAACAGCTCACTGGCTGAACCAGCCCTGTGATCACACACAGTCTGTTTTCCATCTACAAGGGCAACAACCAACCCGGGTTTAACATCTCTTCACACCTCTGTCAAGTTGACCCACAGCCACTAAGCTTCTTACTCCCTTCCTCTGCTTCCCTAAGATTAAAGGTGGCAAGCTGTTGGAATGGCAGGGATTTTGAGGAAGGTGATGCCATTTCCAGACCACTGGTTGTTGCTGGTTTGGTTGCCAGGTTAGGTCACCCCAAAGATCTCAGCCCTAACAGAGCTGAAGCGCATAAACTGAAACACTGTTGTGTCACCCAGGATTGCCACTCACCAGGTATTGTTTCTTCCCTTTAAAAGCCTTGGTGGATAGAGACAGGCAGATCTCCAAAGGTACCTAATAGTTCCTTAGGATGTTTGGTGGGAAGCAGGCTCACAAATGCTCTTACACACACGGTCTTGGTGTGCCAGGAGCAAGCCTTGGTGTCTCCGGCCCCTACGCCTCCTTTCCCAGCTCCATCTGCCCCAGATCACTAAAAACGTCCAGAACTCTGGTTTGAAAGAGATTTCCAAACAGGAGCAGGTCAGGGGGTGTCTACCTAAAAACTGAGGTTGATAAAAGCAGAACTAAGTGCAAGGAGACTGACTCATACTTATTTACATTTTTGACAGAAAGCTCTGCAAATCATGCACATTTGACTTCTCAAACCTCATATGCACTGTCTTCTGTGCCAGAGTAATCCTCCTTTTAGGAAAATGGTATTCTGTACTGTGCTGCAAGCCAGAGCAGGACATTTGCCTCCCCTGATCCTTTCCAGGGCTTGCTCTGCTGTCCTTCACAGAGCAGCAGGAAGAGCTGGCTGCTCTGTCACTGTATTCTCTGAAGCAGTCACTGCATCGGCCTCTCAGAAGTGGCAGACATTGTTCCAAAGACTTGATTTGCTTCATTTTGGCATTTCCACAGTCATCCTTTACAAATAATTTATATTTCTTTTTTAATTTAAAATTATTATTATTATTATTTTGTATTTTGCTGGTCACTTCCATATTGCTTCATTCAAAATCCAGAAAACAGTTCAAATAAAATCAGAGGTTAAGTGCAAACTAACTTTCCAGTGAACTGCTATGTGCGTTTTCTCCAGTCCAGTGTCTTCCAGTTTAAAGGACCCTTCCCACCCCACCCCACAGAACATCAAACTCTTCAGTTCTCTGTCTTGTCCTCAGTGTTGCCTGACAGCATCCCCAGCTCCCTTCATGGCCATGAAGAAGAAAAAGAGGGAAGAATTACTGACAATCTTTTGAAGTGTTTATAGTCAGCAGGTATAAAACAGGAAAGCAAAGCTTTCGGCATACAAATCTTCATTTCTTGGCCTGTTTTGTAGCTTCAGAAGGAACATATTGGAGATGTGGTTTTGTTACTCTCTTCTGAAAGGTATTTTGTGTTTCAAGTGTTTGTTGTGTTGGCACACATACAAAAATGGTCATGTCAGGTACCAGTTCTGAGCAGGAGTCTCTGTGGCTGGGAATTGGCACAAAATCACCGTGTGGCTCAGAAGAGGGGTTTAGCTGCGTGTGGGAGTCACATCATCATTTCTTGGAAAGCCACAATGAAGATCTGAATGTTTTTGAAAAGCTATGTTAGCCATTTTCAGTTGCTGGGATAGAAAGTGTTAGAGAAAGAAATTGGATTCTCAATCTCAATTACTACACTATCACACAGGATATAAAAATTGTCCATTTTTCACCCTGATGGAAATTGCATGGAGATTTCCAGGAATGCTGTACAGACTCTCATCAGTTCCTGCTGAAAGAATCAGCCTTTCTGTGGCTTTCCCTACAGTGTGTGGCTGAAGCACTGAGAACGAGCTCGACAGCAGCACTGCCACTGGCCTTTCCTGGTACCACCTGGCTTCTCTGGGCATCCAACCCCTGCATCTGCCGGAAGTGGGAAAGGCCAGCTTGGTACACTCCTTCTTTCAGTCTCTTTCCTTCCTTCCTTCCTTCCAGGTTCCCAACCCAATCTGCAACCAACTCCAAGACATCCTTTCACTTAGAAATATCAAAAATGAGTGAAGTGGCAGGAAGAGGAAGCTCATGGGACAAAGAGAGGGAGGGAGGGAAGATGGATGGGCAAGGGCAGGGAGAAAGGGGGAGCGGGAGGCTATGAGTGAGGCAGCTAGAAGGGGTTGCCTTTCCACTTCAGTGAGAGCACAGCCACTACACCACGGTATTCCGGTGTCTGTAGGGCGGCGGGGGCAGCACAGTGCCAGGCTTCAGGGAGAACTCAGAGAGGTATTCAGGATTCTCTGCCACTATGGGCCGGATCCGTCCGTTCTGTTTGTAAAAGTATTTTGTGCTGTACTCTTGCAGGTAGTCCGGGTGCTGGAGGGTGCTCCGTGGGGGCAGGCTGTGGTTCCAGTAGTCTGGGTTGTCAAAGGCCTTCTTGGCTTTCTCTGGCAAATTGTTCTTCAGGTACTCGGCGTTTTCCAAGGTGTTGGCGAAAGTGTTGAGGTACAAGGGCTCGTTCACGTACTCGTCCTCTGCCTTGGGTGGCCCGTTGGGAGCGTTGTGGTACTCTGGGTTGTCCACAGCTTGGAGATCTCCGTTCTTTCGTCGGGAAACAAACGGGTTCTCTTCCACTGGGTTTAGGTAATCTAAGGGAAGATAAAAAGTTAGTCAGCCTAGAGTGGTTGTGATCCATCCATGTAGCAGCACTTGGACTAGAGCACCCTCCACCTCAGCAATTCCAAGAAGTCCAGGTGGGATCAAGAGACAACTATGTTGAACACACACTTGTGAAAAATGAAGTATTTACAAGCTAAACAGACAGTGTGGGTTAAAACAGATACCTGGGAAGACTGACTTGTCAAACACACCGGCCAACTAAACTACAGCTCTTACTGAGCCATAGCCCATGTGCTCCCCTGGACTTCCTCTCACTGTATGATCTACAGACCCAAACACACTGACTGACTTCTGCCTCTGCAACCTCGGACCTATCAGCAAACCCTCTGCTCTGCAGTCCTTCCATCCAGAAAACTCTACAGGAATCTTAGTTAAGGCTCTCTGCACAATGCCTATCCCCAAGGGCTAACTTTTAAGACAGCTTCATTTCTAACAGAACAATTTGCCTGATTAAAAACCTTCCATCCCTGAAGGACAAAGGGCCTTGAAGCATTATGGAAAAAAAAGTTACCCAAGTGAGCCCTGGAAAGGGAACACAAGAGCCTTAGATCAGCTGCAAAATGGGACTTGGAGCAGGTTACAGTTGCCTCAAATCTCCTGCTGTGGATTAACACCCAATTTCCAGCAGCACAGTGCTGCTCAAGGGCTCTGCACACACCTCCACAGCGAGTCCTGGTGCAAGGGGTCATCTGGTTTCATCCAGAATGGGGCCAAAACTATTGAAGGCAAAAGTTCAAGACCCAGTGCACACCTCTGAACCCGCAGCTAAGATGTCACTGAGTATGAGCTGAATAGTGGGAATGGTTTTTTTTCAGTGATGACAGCCAAGCAGTGCTTTGATTTGAACCCTGCAGCTGGCATGGAACACACCGTGTGTGGCCACACCGTGACAACCCTGTGTCTGTGCCCAGGGGGTCAGGAAGGAGCTGCTTTCTCCTGAGCTGCTACTGCCACATCCCCAAGGGCTCAGGTGGCTCCTGCAGAGCTCTGAGGATCCCCAGGGTGCACCTGTGTGGGTACATACACGTGGGCTCACACTGAAAGTAAATCACTGCAAGGGAGACTGCCACAACTGCTACTGCCATGGGCCAAGCCCCGGGGCTCCCTCCTTTCCTCCATCATGTAACACAAAGGACAAGTGGCTTCCAAATTCTTAGCAAACACAGTAGTGACTTGTCATTTACATTTGCATTTATTAATTTCTTTAAAGCTAATGCAAAGCTTTGGAAGCAAATTAATAATGCCACATCCCCTCGTATCTAAATGACTGCTATCATTATTTAAAGAGGAAGAAATGAATGAGGGCAAACTGGGAAGGGCAGCATGCTGAGCCAGCACAGATTTAGTTGATCTTCCCCTTGCAGTGATGCTCTCTTTAAGCACAGCTTGTTCTTTCAGTCCTAGACTTCTCTTGGGTATAAAATGCCAGCTGTGTGTATCAGTTCTGTGATAGGTTCAACATGACATTTACCAAGCACAATGCCAAGAATAAGAAGATCAATAAACAAAGCAAAGTTGGGACTATGGCTGGCCGAAGATAGATCCTTTCCTTGGAAATAACTGAAGATTTGTGTTTGGGTAAGAAGGGGGCTTGGCTTTTTTTCATTCCTCTTGTTATTTCTCAAAAAAAGTAAAGGGGGGACTTACCAGCTTTGACATACTGGCACATTTGAGCATTTCAAAGTAGAAAATTAAGGAGAGAAAACCAAATCCCCATGTAAAGGAATATTAACCTAGTCAGAATGCTTCAACCTTGATGGGTAACTAAATAAAGCCATTTTTGCTGAAAAGCTGCTGATGCAAAAAGAGAATAAATGCAGCCAGGCTAGGCCAGGAGCCCCTCTGGAAATCCAACATTTTACCTGTTTTCTGTTTGTCTCGCATCGGCGTCATGTACCCGTCCTCGTCCAGCTCTCCCCGCACGACCCGCTCGGGAATGAAGACGGTGGGGTCAGCGCTGTACCTCTGCGTGCTGCTGTCCTCTTTTGCCAGGGTTGCCACCTGCTTCTGCATCGTGCCATTGCAGCAAGTGTCTTCAAAGATCTCTGCAGTGGCCCCTTGAGCAGCTGGGGCTTCTGGAAGGATGCAGCCCGGAGCCCTGTATGGCATGGGCACCTCCGCAGTGTAGCCGCCGTCCCGGTACACGAACTGGTTCTGTCGGGAGAAAGAACACAGCATGGGAAAGGAGGCTCCCGAGGGGAGAACCTTCAACAGCAACTCATGGCTGTGCCTCCTGTGCCTGCCCTGCCCATCCTGAGCTTCCAGGCTTTGGTGTGGACCCACACAGCATCCATCTGCCCAGTGGTGCTCAGTGGGGATAGAAATGGGGCAGGAAACTTGTCTCCTACTGGGCACGTGGAGGCTGGACGCACACAGCTGCAAGAGGTGAAGGTGGTGTTTCCTCTCCTGCTACTCTGGCAACCTCCCCTGAGTTCTGATCAAAGCCCTTTAAACCTCATGTTTGGGCAATCTCCTGACTGGGGAGAGAAACCACTGTCATCTCTGTTTATTGCTGGGTGGTACTGGTAGTGTGTCCCGCAGTGAGAATCATGGGCTCACCCACACCATGTGTAATCCCATCAGGAAGTGCATTTCAGGCTGGTGAACTGTGTTTGTACTGGCACCTCAGCTCAGTGCTTTAACTCAACCTACCATTTTGCTTGTCAGCACAGGCATGCAAGGAACTTTCAACATCATGACCTATAGATAGGAAGGAAAGATGTACAGATCCATCCAAGCCTTTTGCCTAAATGCTTTTCAAGAAAAGTTGTCAGAGTTTTGGGTGTGGGTCCTTAGAGTTTGCACACGAATCCAGGCTGAGTCTGGAGATCTTAACTATTTGATTCATTATTTATATACTTCATTACCTGTTGGCTTTTGGGTCTGTTATGCAGGAAAAAGGAGCTTGAAAAAGGAAAAAAAGTAGTGAAGAAAGGAGGAAAGCCTGAAGGATGAAGGCTGAAAGTGAAATACTTACTCCTGACATAGGGGTGTAGGCAGGAGGAGGGCTGTGTCCAATTTCACTCTAATAGGAAAGAAAAATGGATGATGGATACGTAACAGGAGGCCACATGAATGAAACAGGTCACATGAGCTGTATCAGCTAACTGGGAGAAACATGCACATCAGTCAGATTTCCTAACTGGAGCCAAAATTCAAAGTCAGTCAGGGAAAATGCCTCACCCCCAACAACAAGCTGTGTCTTAGAAAATCAAGTCTTTTGCCAATAGGCTTGACTTGTGCCCTCTGCCAGTAAAAGTTTAGAAGATTAGCAGCTTAAAAAAAACCCTGTTCTAGAATGGCATTATGTGTCTGTGGGCTCTGCTCCACCCTCAGCACAAAAGGCTAAACCCACTGTCCTATCTTTAGCTCTTCTTGGCTGGGACTCTAATATTTAAGTACATACTCTGCAACTTACAGCAACCCAGTAACAGGCCCTCTTAGCACAGCCCTGTCCCAATGTCAGGAGACAATGGACTGCCATTAATGTGTTAATTGCTATTTCTGCTGACAAGAGCCTTTCCAGTCAGTGGCCTGCCAACTGAGATCATTATAATTGGGTTTTTTCATGCCTCCCCTTTAGTGCTGTACTACACATACCTGTCTTGCAACACCCCTACCCACAGAGCCTTACACATGGCTCTTCTCCACCACTGCTGTCTGCAGTTTTTACTTCTTTACTGTTTTTCCCCATGAGCTGATACCCTGTGGCCACTGTTCCATTAAAACAGGAGGCAAAGAAAACAGCTGTGGTGCCATTTAGTTGGCTTGAAAATTTAATTTAATTGTTTAAGTGTCCTTAAATTGACTGGTAATTGCAAAGTGAGGTCATAATTTTGTTGTCTTCCAACCCTCAGATAACTCTTATTGGCCAGGATACTGGGAGAAGAAAATATATTTAGATTTTACCAGGTAAAACGTAAATAGCTTGTTTTGTATGTGAAATCCAAATTACTTTGTTGATTTTTGGTGGGGGGTGGGGGGGGTGTGGTTGTTTTTGCATTTTAAATACTATCTCAAAAAAATCAGCAGGTGTTCCTTTACTGAAAAGCTCAAGAATTTTGGATTTCTGATCCTAAAAGTCTCACCGGAATTATCATCTCTGTCTTTTTGAGATAGACAGACACCTTAGCAGCTGGTTGCTCGAGGACCTGACTACAGAAGTCTGCTTAAGAAGTCTCAGCTTGTATACTAAAAAAAAAAAAAAGAAATCAATACTGGCTCCCTTCTGATGGTGTAATGTGTGTTATATCCATTAGTTGTGGAGTGCACACATCCATCGACAGGGGAACTCATCACACTCCAGAAGGAGCCTCACTTTTTTAACTGCCCACGAGCAGCCCTCCTCAGAAATGGCCAAGATTTCATTCTGTACACCATATGATTGAATTTTAGGCAAAAACATGACAACACAGAGAAGGAACAAAACCCAAGGAAATGTCTCCTAAAGCCTTTTCCCAGGGCCCTCTGATATGAAATACCAGTGACACATCAGCCAATGTTTGTGTAAAATGAGCCTTGATCCAGGAGTGGTAAATAACATTTCTGTGAATATTGGCTTGTGTTATTGCTTTCTATTCATTAATTTCATTTTCCAATTCCTTGCTGCTAAAATCTCCTAAAGGTAAATATCTCCTCTTTTATAGCAGGGACATAATATTTTCTGGCTGCATCTTAAACTGCAATGAAATCAAAGCCAGAAACAGCTCACTCCCCTCCTTCCCCTAGAAACTCCTGACCTCATTTCAGACCAAGGGAGTATCCAGGCTTGAATCACCAAACCAAAGCATTTTAAGATACGAGACCTTGCTGCAAACACCAAAATTTCAGCAGTTCTCCAGGAAGGACAGCTGATTTATGGATCTGAATAATATCTGGGATGGTCTGGTGGGGCTGCAGGCAGAGCACACAATGCAGAGTGTCCCACCAGCCCCCGAGCAAACTCCAGCTACATTCCAAGGGAGCAGCCTGCTATTTACAACTGATCCAAACTGCAATTCAAATAGGAAAGACCCTTCCAGGAGAAAAGCCACCTCTGCTTGGCTGCAGTCCTGCTTCCACAGAATTTGCAGATTACTCTGCCCTGCTCCAGACAGTAAATATTTCCGAGGTGAAAATCAAAGGAAAAGCCACGCACCATGAGATCACTGTGTAATGTTAAATAGAAATGGAATGCTCTTTATGTAGGAATTGCTAGAAGGCTTTGCAGACCTCTGGAGGTTTCTGGTCCCAGCCCCTGCTCAGAGAAAGGCCATATATAAAAAGAGGGGATTACACACCTCCCTGGGCTGTTACAGTTCAAGCATATCCGTCCCTACAGCTCACAGCACCTGACACAAGCCTGGCATTCCTTGGCCATAAAGTTGGGGACTGGGGAATCTTTATGGGAAATGATGACATCCCAGCCCCTTTTACAGCAGTACCTTTTCTCAGAATGTGTCACATGTTTTAACTTAAATGTTGATCACAAGTATAGAAACAATGTAAGCATCAGTTTGCCCCAGTCTCCAAAAACTGCTTCCTCTACCATGGAGACACAAAACACCCAGCTTAGATCAGCGAAGGGAAAAATAAATAGAAGAAACAAAGATTAAGTCTTTTTCTACATCTAAGTTTTCTCTGGTTGCTGTTTGCCAGAGGACAGGCAGGATTTGCAGGCAGCCTGGGCTCTAACCCAGCTCCCATAGGCTGCCTGTGCCAGCTGGATATGCCAGCCCATGTCCTGGCAGAACTGGGGGTTTCAGACATCCCCTGAGCCTGTCCAAAATCAGTAGGGATGTTTCACTGGCCCCCTGGGTTCAGGTCAGTACTGACCAACTTCTTAGCTTCAGATAAGTCATCATCACTTTCTCTTGCATAATTTTCTGTCATAACAACTGTTTTCATACTTGTCAACTCTTCTAGAGCAGTCCATATGGACTGGGATACCCAAACTGCCTCCTAGGAGTAATTTAGTCTGGACTGTGAACAGTAAATGGCATACATCACAAACAAAATCGTGGCATAGTGGTATGGGAAACAACAAACCTATACACAGCACAGAGTGTTTACTGTGCTGTTACTGGAAATTACCAGATATAAACCATGCATTTTTAGTCTAACCCTTCACCAAGTAGAGAAGTCAAAGATGGCAACACCGCCAATGAAGAGAATCTTTTAAGAGATGCACAATTTGGGCACAAAACTCAGTATCCAGCTACACTGACAGGAAAAGGTAGGGGAAACGCTTTTCTGTAGCCTCATCTCTTTCAGCCTGATCCCCAGGCTGGAAATAAAAGCATCCTCCTGCTGTATGGCACCAAAAGCTTGGAAACCCACCTGTTCTCTGGACCTCAGAGACCTGCATCCTTCCTGCCTCCAGGAGTTCAGCTGGCACAACATGCACTTGGATCTAAGCATGGCACAAGAACGGAGACGCAAGGGTTCCCTTTGCCTTTTACTTTGGGTTCATGCAGCTGAGTGTCAACGGAGAGCAGAGCAGGATGAGAGGCAGCTGGCACTGCCTAGCTTTTCCTTTCCATCTCCTGGACTCCCCCATCCTTCCTGTCACCCATGGCTAGCTCTGTCACTCTCTTTTTTAACACACTCTCCAAGATGCTTTACAGTAAATGGCACCTTTGTACCCTGAGCCAATTCCCCACAATTTGAAAGGGGTGAGGTACCATTTCCCACCTGTTCTAACAATTCCCTGTGGGACAGAGGGGTCAGCACTGCTCCTGCTCCTGTGCTGCCCAAAACACAGGACCAGCAGCATCTCCTTTTCTGTACAAACCTCAAGCTCCAAAGCTCAAAACAGGGAAAGGATAGAGAATAAGACCAAAACCACAACACGGCCATGATTTGTGATTGTGACATGGAAGACAAAAAAAAAAACCCAAAAAAACAAAAAAAGAAAGGCACAAAGGAAAGTTGATGAGCGATCCTGGGAGGAGCAGCAGCCCCCTCCTATGTGCATGCTGCACTGCCATCTTCCCCAGCCTTTTTTATACAGTAATCAAAGGATATTCTGAGCCTCTCAAAATGCCATCAACCCTCATTGAGAATGAAATAGAGCACATCTCCATCGAAGCCTTTACAGCAGTAATCATTGCCACATGCTGGCCTGAACAGGGAGCTTTTACAGACAAAGATGAGTTTTAAAAATAAAATAAAAAAGCCTTCCTAAAATCTGAATAGAAACTTGATGATAATCTCCCAATTTTATTATGCAAGGGGGAAAAGAAACCCATAATTGTGCACTCTTGGTCTCTTAAAGCAAAGAATAGGCTCCTTGATGAAATGCTGAGTTGATTTAGAGCAGGGCTGAGGTTCTGGTGGCAATAATAGTCTAAAAGAACTAACCATCCAGCTGACTTGGATAAAATAATCATTTTTCAACATTCTAAATCTACACTTCATCTGTGCCTCCTCCCACTTCTCCCAACTGCATCTTTTGGAGAGTCTTTTTATAGCTTTGAAGATTATTTTCCCCTCCCCTCCCACAGCATTCAACAAGAAAGACAGACTCCTTACTCTGGCTAACAAAGGGCATTTTTTAGGCTGTGCTGGCACTTAGCTCCATTGCAGCTATGTTTAGAAAGTACAGTATTTAGTATTTATTTTACAGGATGCTCCATAGTCCTGCTGCCACCTGGGAGTCTTCCCAAAGCATTATCCCAGGAGTCCCTCTGCCCTGGGACACTGAGCACTCTCCACCTTGGGGGCCAGACTGGTGTTTATCAACTGTTGTTAACAACTCCCTGCAGCTCTGCCTGATGCACTTGCAAATCATGCCCCTTTGTGTTTTTCAGGTGCTTTTATTATTTTAAGAAAACCACAAATAGTGTTCCTCACAAATGGATATTTTCCACTAACAATTTCTGCTTCATGTCTCGTCACAAAAGGAAAATTTTCTCCCAGCTCTCATAATTATTTCCTGACTCTCAGTCCACTTTTCCATCTACTGAATTATGTAGAGTTGTTTAGCTTGCTGTTTTCCAAGAATGCCTCATCAGTGCAGTGTAAAAATATTTATTACTTACTCTTTTTGTATCTATTGACTTTTTCTTTTCAGGATAGAAAAGAAAATGGATCAGCTGTGAGCTCTCTTTACTGTTAACACAGCCAGCAGCTATTCATGGATCAAGCAGATGCTGCCTGGTTTAAAACCAGTTTATATTAGAGCTCAATGAATTTACATGCCACACATCAAGGATGGAAGCAATGTACAGCTACAATCTCTCCCACTGATTCCACCAAGCTTGCAGAAGGTACTGTGAGGTGGTGATTTTGTTATTAATCCATCTTACAATTTGTAGAAGCCAAAATACCATCCAATTCTTTAGGAAAGTCTCTAACTCTTTATGCCTGACTCTAAAGCTATATGCCTGAGTACAGAAGCCTGAATGTAACAGAAAATAGCTAATGCATTAAAAAAGCCCTGTTTTAAGGCACTTCCCTGCAAAATCATGAATTAATTTGACCAGTTGGTCCTGATAATCAGTTCAGGCTGAGAAGGGTTTACTCCTTGAGAGATATCACTGATTTCAGCCAGCCTGGCTGCAAAGTGAGAAACTAAATTGCCATAAAGCACTTTGAAAGAATTCTCTGTGAAGACTCAGGATATCATCTATTCCATTTGAGTCCTCCATAGGAAGTTTCTTCCTTTCTCCTCTATCACCACTAGCAGGTTTTAAAAAGGTATTTAAATACACCTGTTCTAGATACATGTATTTTGTAAGAAGCTTTCATTTTTTATGTAAAATATTAAGACCAAAATAATTTTTTGTGTAATGTATTTTATAGTGTATTTTTACCTGCTTATTCTCAGTACTTCTTCCCCCCGAGCAATGAAATTAGGCTGACTGGTATTAGTCTGGGTTCATCTCCTGCTTTTCATGGACAAGGTTGGCTTGGTGCTATCCACACTTTCAACAAAGACTAGAAACAGACCCAGAAGAATTCTCCAGAAGAAAAAAGTAAATAGGTAAAATACTTGTGATGGGGTGCCAGACACCAACCAAACACTAACAGCTCTTGGGAAGTGCTTAATGCAAAAGGCAGAGCAGAACAGGCAGGAGCCTCCTACCACCAGAATGTCATTACAACTTAGGAAAGCAGAAAATGGCAATTGGAGCTCTGCAAAGTGGGCTTGGTGGACTTTCAGCACCACCCTGAAGGTCTGAAGGCAATAAATGCAGCCATTTAAGTACTACAAGTAAATGCAGTTGCATAGACTCTCCAAGGGAAACACACAAAATGTAGTGTTTAGCAAAAGACATAGAGAAAGGCTTCATACAAACTCCTCTAAGTAATCATGCAGTTTTAAAGAAGCAAGAGAGCTAATACAGAGTTACTCAGTGTAATCATCTGAAACGCTATGAAATGCTTTGAATCAATGTCTAGTTCATTTACAAGACCATCTGTTCTGGCATTGGAGATTTTATTGCCACACTTGCATAAGGAACTGACAGAGGCAAAAAAAAAATGACTATGAAGATTTTCAGAAAGTTTTTGATTGCCTTTTAATTAAAGAAAAGGGTTAGAAATTACTAAAAAAGACCCCAACCTGACAGACAGCCCTAAGAGGTATCAAATTTAGGGGAAGATTTGGTCATATTATTTTTTGGTAAGATACTGCAGAAGCAGAAAGGTGGCAAACACCACAAACAAACCCAAAAATAGACATCTGTGTTGTCCTCACTGAACAGCAAACACATACAAATGGTAATATCCTGTTTAGCCTTTTAAGCAGAAGAATCAGAGAATCACAGAATATCCTGAACTGGAAGGGACCCACAGGGATCATCGAGTGCAGCTCCTGGCCCTCCACAAGATACCCCAGGAATCACACCATGATAACCAGAGATTTCTGACAGCTGGCAGCTCCTTAAATCTAGCACAAAAAAGTGTGCATGGCAGGCAGGGCCAGGAGCCAAACCCTGCTAAAGAGTCAGCATTAATTGCCCAGTGAAACTGTGATGCATTTTCCATCCCACCTGATACGATCAAGACAACCTTTCTAGAAGACAAACTCCACCTCAAATAGAATTTCTGCACTTGATGCATAAATTAAGAGACAAGAGACTCTTGTCTATGCTATGCCAGAAGGTTGGACAAAATGCTTTTAATGGTCCCATACAGCCTGGAGGTCTCTTCACACACATTTTGGATTAACTCCAAGATGAAGCAGTTTTACTGCCATCAGTCCCATGTGGCCAGGACACACCTAGAGAAGTGATTTGGGCAGGAACACTTAACTGCCTTCTCTTACAGGAGAAGAAAGGGGGACCAGGTGCTGCTAAAGCCTGGTCATGCTTTAGAGACATGCTCAAACCACAGCTCCCTCCTGGCTTTGCCAAGGGGCAAGGATGCTGCACTAGCACAGCTAAGGCCATGCCAGGACTGCTGCATGGCACACCAGATCCTGCTCAGAGAACTGAAAGCTGGCTCCCAGTGTCCCACAGTCTGCTTTAGCCAAGCAGGATAGTCTCCCTGGACATATGGCTTAGGCATCTCTGAAAAAAAATAGCTTGATATTTAATTGCAGGCTCGGCAGGTGCTTCTGTGATGTACAGTGTATGGAATAAAATGACAGGGACAGCATCAGTGAGTAATAAACAGTATAGACAGCTTTCCTCAGGAATTAGCCAAGGATTTAGAGCAGAGAGCATCGTGGGGCACTCAGAGTGCTTGCTGCATTAGCATTATCTCTGCACACACAGGACAGCACTCGTTACAAATACCTGAATGAATCATCTAATGGATGTGAATGCAGCACACTCGAGCACTAGCTGGGGTCCTGTGCTCATGGAAACACTGCCGAGGATTCAGCTTATCTCTCAGAAGCACAGAGCTTCTAAACCTCTATTTTTCTGGAGTATCTCTAGACAGTGGAAAATAGAAACTGGAAAAAGCCAGAGACAAAATTGCAACTGAAGAGTTTCGGATCCAATGAAAGAATTCAATTTAGCTTAGGATGCTAATTTGTATTTAAAAGCGGGAGCAGTCTCAGAGTGGACTTCACAACAGAGGCCACTGTTAAGGGTCAGAGCCTGTGCAGGGCTCTGCTCCCAGCAGCACAGGTAGGTCCCAAGGACATGCCAGCAGGGAGCCAGCAGGGATGTGATGGAAATGCTGAAGCTGTGTGTGAGCCTTGCAGCTTCATAAATCTGTCACCCCTTGAGGAAGAAAGATGTGAGACTTCCTGGGGAGCTGGCAACTTCCCAGAAGCCTTGCCTCTCTCCAGTCTTCCCTCCATGGGCTGCAGCACTGTGGTGTTAATACACATCCAAATAGCTCTTTCCTTCCCATGGCTGGGAGTGTTTTACACAAGCCTCCTCCAGTGCTGCCTCTCCCACCAGGAAGCTGCAAGGATTTAGACCTGAGACCACTGCAGGGAAACTTCAGGGCTTTCCTGAGAAAGTAAATTCTTTCTGTTCTTCCTTCCTTCCTTGACTTCAAAGCCTATGTGTGAGAAGGTTCGTGGTCTCCTTGCTTTCTTCCTGCCCACTTCTGTCCCCATGGAGCCGTGCTGCTGGAACATTCAACCAACACTGCCAGCACAGAGAAGGAGCACAGTGCCCTGACTGACTCCTTGGCCACTAAAACTGCCATTGGAAGAGCTAAGGTGGGAAATACAGTATCTTTCATGCTTCTTATCCCTGAAAATGACATGGAGATCATGTAGCTCCTGTCTGTGTGTTTTCCTTCACCAAACTGCCTCACAATCTCCCCACAAAATGCAATTTGCCAGACACAGTGAACACAAACTACCTAAGCTGTATCCATTCATTTGGTGTCCATGGCTGCAGGAGCACCATAATGAGTTTGTGCAATGTCAATATGCACTACCCCAAAGAAGCATCAATCAGAGACTACCCAAAGGAAACACCACGACACAATCAGACAGGGGCAGACAGAGAGCTCTGACAGCATTTCAGTTCTGTGTGATCCCTGCAGCTGCCATCCATCTGTACTGAGCTAGGCACAGCAGATGCACTATTACCTTAAAGGAGCAACTGTGCTACGTTCAAATCAATCTTCACTAAAAGAAGAGCGAACGTACCGAGAAACTGAGTGCTTCACAAAGGAACAGAAATGGATGTGGCTTTCTGCACACATGTATTACCTCCAGAAAACACCTCTCTGCAAAGGAAACCAGGAGTGCAGGGCTTCCAGCTTGGCCCTCTCTGACCTCTCTGTCTGATCTGGGTCAGACAACTTGGCTCACAAACTGCAAACTTCTGGCAAAGGGTAATTCCAGCTTTGTTTAAATGTTAGATCCTTGTACCATGCCAGAGAAAAATTCCCAGCGACAGGAGTTACTGAAACGAGGATACAGTGTTGCTACTGTCATTAAACTGAATTGCAAAGCACAGCTCCCACTGTCTTTGGTGGTACAAGATCACAGTTTCAAACCAAGATGGGAGCTGAGGAAAGGAGACGTCACGTCAAGAATGTGATGGAGTCTCTCTGTAGGGCAAAAATAAGGCCTGGGGTCTCTTTCTGTAGCTCTGCTGATTTCAAGATCACATATGTGCAAGCAGCTGCAATGGTGTGCTTTGAAGTTGGGAAAAGGCTTTGTGAAAGTTATTTGAATTTTTGTATAATAACACCACCATCATCACCACTAATGATAATAATAAGAATAAATGCCTGTGTTTTCATTCCATGAATATCCCAGTGACCATGTTGGTTGTCTAAATAACACGTAGTAAATAAATCTTTCAGAATATTAACTCTAGGATTCTTTTTGGAATCCCCTCAGCTCCAGTGGGCTCCTCAACTGGGCTGCTACTAAAGACAGAGGGCAAAATGAGCTGTTGAAAAAGCAAGTACATTTTTCTACTAAGCCTTTCTCCTTTACATGTGTCCCAGTGTTTCCAGCAAATATGGGAGTGAGGTGAATATAACAAACCCAGTATGTCAGAGCCTGCCCTCTCAGCCCTGTGTTGGTGTAAATGGCAGCACTCCACTGTGTCAAAGTAAGCTCCAGTGATTTGCATCCCTGTGACAGTGAGTAAGGTAGCTGCTGCCCTTCCCTTCTTTCCTCAGAATTGGCAGGAAAGGAAACAACCTCTCCAGAGACAGCTAGTAGTAAAGCTGACTTATTTCAGATCACCATCAATTAACTCTTGTAGCCACCAAAAGAAAGTTTCTCACTTATTGCTAAATTGTGCATCGTCCCCACTTTGCTGTCTTTCAGTGATGCAGGAGAAATGCCACATGATTCCAGACATCTCCAGTTTCCTTGCCTTTAAAACAGCAGCAATTTCCTTCCAAACTGACTATTAAGATCAGATTTTGTCTTCCTTCTTCCCAGAAAGCACTGATTTCCTCAGGAGAGGGTAAGGAGCTTCCTGCAGGGTATGGCCAGAGCATGGGTGCTGGCTCAGGTTATACACTCAGCTCTTTCACTCAGCCCTTCCCTGTCTCACATGCTGAACTCAGTTCACACCTGGGTCTGGATTTGCAACTACCTCAGCTAAGGACAAATGTCCAGAAGGTGTCTAAACCATGAGGAATAAACACCAGCATTTCAAAGGGACTGTACTTAGTATTTAAACTGGGACCTTGGACCAAAAGGAGCCTGGAGTGAAAACAAGTCCCTAGTTAAAACACTCCTGATGCCCGTGTGAATGCCCTCACATTAGTAATGCATTTCACCATCTCTTAATTACGTGAGAAGGGGTGGCAAATGAGCTGCTGAAAGGCTGGAGCCAAGCACAGGAACGGGCAGAGGAGGGAAAACAGATTCCAGACAGCTGACTTAGCTCCTCACCTGCAGCAGGGCACAGACATGTAGGACAGGATTCAACACCCCAGAGCTCACACAGCAGGGCTGAGACTGCTCTGCAGCTCTCAGGAGTTAGTGGGGAGAGAAAGACACCTCCAGACAGTAACTTACCTAGTGGAAATGCCCAAGGTAGGCAGCGATGTTCACCCACCCATGCTGCTCCAGTGCCACGAAATGAAGTCTGGGGGAAGAGCCTAGATAGTGTCCTACCCCTTAGATGGCTGGAGTTCTGTGAGCTGAATTCCCCCTGAACACTCCCTGTGCCTCAAGAACCATGTACAGAACCATGTACAGAAGAGCATTTCCTCCCCTGACAGGGAGGGTGCAGAGATCAGCCTGCCAACATCTGCCGTGTGCTCAGCACAAACACACATTTGGGAAGGGGGGCTATGAGAGCATCACATGCAAACAGCAAAAGGGGCTGGGTTGGAAATCTGGCTCCAGGCACAAAAGCTACATTATCTGCACATTCCAGCTGCCCTCAGCTACATCAGTGCCAGCCCTGCCAAGCCAACAGGATGGCAGCAGCAGGGCTGTGCACTTCTGGCCACGTCACAGTGCAGATGCAACACTGCTTGACTTCAGGAGCCTCAGCTGTGCTTTCAGGACAGGCAGCTCACGTTGAGCCTTTGTTCACTCAAGGCTGGGCTATTAATTTAGAATTCACTGAGGCACAATGAACAGGGAGCCCAGTGACAACATTTTTATAGCCACTCTCCTTACAATGGGAGCTTGTAATTCCCAAGGCAGTGCTGGCCTCTGTTTGACTGGTGTACTTAAATCTCCACCTGTGCTTTTATAATAACCAATATTTTCTGTCAGAGCTTGCTCTTACCCTGTTGGAATCAATTCTTGTCCTGGAGGTGTAGATGGGAGGAGGAATGTTGAAGGCTTGAGGAACAAGATACTCTTCAGCATCCATCATATCTTCCAGGTCTTCCTCATCAAGAAGATTTTGGAAGAACTTGCTGTCATTTGGACTTGGGAGCTTCATACGATCATCTCCCTAAACAGATTGTATTGAGAGAGGAAAAACATCAAAAGATGGATTAATTTCCCAAAGAGAGAATTTCAGCCTTCCTAATGCCCTGGCAGCCAGGCTGCAGGGACCACACATGCTGCTTTGTTTGTTCAAAAGCACTATATCCACATAATTTGTGGGTTTGTTTTGTTGTTGGTATTTTATTTTTTTTTTAACTGGGAATATGATGACAAAAAGGGAGTAACTGCATGAATCAAGCAAAATCATGATTTTGGCATTCTTGTGATTGAGCTTTTATTCTTTCTTCTCTCTTTTTCCCATACAAGATCAGTTTCTGACCCAAGTTCTGACATATTTTGTGAAATATCTCAGCTATTTAGGCTCAAATAGGAGGGGTGGGGAATAATAAGGAAACTGTTGTGTCTGGATGTTTGCTTTACCCTAATTTGCACTTTAAGGACTTAAAGGGTAAATTTCTCTCCTATCCCTATGGAAAGTTCTGCACAATGTAAGAGAGCTGAAAACAACAGAAATCAAACCAGGGAACAACAGTGCCTTGAAATAACACCAAGGAGCTGGAGAGGCAAAGCCAGGCTGGGCTTTTTGGTGCCACAAAACACCACAAAGGGCAGCCCATGCCACAAACACCTATCAGCCTATAGAAACAATGCTAAACTCCTCTGGCTGGCTGGAGAGTGGCCTCCCACTCATCAAGAATTATTATGCCACATGTGGAATCCAGCAGGGAATGCTGGCTCTGCTGTGGGGTGCACACAGACCCATTAAAATGTCAGCAGCAGGTTTGTCCTTGTTGATTGCACCTGGGAGGGATGGGGAGTGGTGATGGCAGAGGTACCAGGGCAGTGCAGTGAGCCTGGTTTCTCCTCTGGAGCTCATCTTGACTGCAGGGAGCACTGGGGAGAAGCCTCACAGGATGAAACACCCACCAGACCATGCAACAGGGGAGGGAAGGGCAGGGGGAGAAACAGAGGGAAGAGATCTTTGGAACAAAGTCACTTAATCAGACTGGTTTCTCCAGAATCAGCTGAACTGACAGTTTACCACAGTGGGGAGTGCTGCTAGAGGAATTCCTCATTCAGCACCAAAATTCCTCTTGACTAGTATTTCACTTTCCAACCACTTTCCAAGCTGAAGGAGAGCAGGATGATTCACAGCGTGCAGGAACACAGCACAAGTCATCTGGCAGCTCTTCCCAGTGAAATCAAACACCACTCTGTGGGACTGGCACTGGACCCATTTGGGAGACATGCAGTGGCACTGGCTGCACTTCTGGAGGCTCTTCCACTAGGAATCCTCACGTCAGCATGAAGCTGAGGATCAGCTCGGTGCTCCATGATGTGGAGCAGATACAGCATGAGAGTATCATCCCCTGGGAAAAGTATTCCCCTGCTCTGGTCTCTGTGTTTCACCATCACCTCACTTTTCAGTTTCATTTTCCTCTGAACTGCTCACACGCTGGGCCCTTACCTAAGAACCTGACAGTGCTGGAGTGTGAGCTGCAGTAAACACACACACAGGTCTGGGCTGCCACTGGATTAGGGAAGGACACAGGCCTGCACTCAGGCACACACAGCTCCAGCTACCTGTACTCACCAGCTGCCACAGGGCAGTTTCATGGGATGAACCCATGAAGGATGAACCCTGCACAACCCTGTCACAGGGATGTGAAGCCTCCAGAGCCCTCAGAGTGTCAGGAGAACAGAGAGGGAAGCTCCTCCCTAGAATCAGAGGTACCAGTGTGACACAACTCTAAGAAACTGTCATGTATAGGCTGTGAAAAGAATCCTGCTTGTGATCTCAGCAGTGCAGGGAAAAGACTCAGCCTAATCAATTTTAGAACCAAGGAAGTCCTTGGTCTAAAACCAGATCCACTGTCCACTAATGGACAAAATTTGTCCCCAGTTTTATAAGGGAATGACAAGCACTGAGCAGCTTACAAAGGCAGAGACTTTATATGTGCTCGTGAACATGAACTTAGGAAATGAATTTCAGATTATTGTATTATTAATATTATTGTTTTTGAGACACTGACACTGTCCACTCTACTTCATGCTTGTATAACACTGTGGTCACTGTGCTTGCTTTAGGTTCAAGAGCACCTTGAATGTTGAAACACTGAAAGCCAACACCCCTAACAGTTGGGGGCTGCAGAAATAATTGTTTTTCCCACCCCTGTGATGCTGCAGGGTTGCTCACCTGAATCACCAGGTATCTCTGAGGGTCTCGAGCCATTCTAGAGAATTCAGCAGCCAGCTCCTTGAATTTTGGCCGACTGTCAGCATCAATCATCCAGCCTGGATGAAAGATGAGAAAGAAAACAGTTTAGTGTCAAGGGTGGAAATCATTCTGTTTTTTCAAATGCACAAGTCTGAAGTGCTTGATAGCACTCTGGCCCAAAGAAAAGTTGCAATAAAGAACCCAGAAGAATGGAAATTTAGAATTCTATGATGCATAAAAGGAGAAACACCTGGTTTTGGCCAGACTAGATTGTTCCTTACTGCATGGAATTTTTCTTAATTTGCTCTCTGTCCCAGAGACAGCAACACCACCTTGCAATTTCCTCCATCTTCCACACTTAGATATCAGCACTGACTGACTTTTATTAAGGATGTGTCTCACCAGATGGGACATTTTTGCACACAACAAAGCCCTTGCACGATTCAATTTCCACACCTCCATGCACAGTACAGCTGTTTTCAGAAGATACTTAATTTACTTCTAGTTGTCCTTTCCTTTTTTTTTTTTTCAGGGCTTTTGTGTACAAAGCAAAAGGGAAAGGAGTATATATGATGGATGAGATGTCTGTATGTTAATCTCACTTAAATTAAGCCAGAAATATCAGAGAGATATTTCTAATTCTTTTTAAATTAGAAGCATAACCTTGGAGGATACTGTCATTAGAGAGGGTATCTTGGAGATAAAAAAGTTGGAAGAAACCATGTGCAGACTTTTTTTTCCTTTTTTACTAGAGTAAAAATAGTCATAAATTTTTGTGCTGGACTAAGAATGATAAAAAAATAATCCTCCCTGTAGCATTTCTTCTATTAATTTTGCTTTTTATTATTACTATTGCAATCATCATTCTCGCTACTAACAATAAAACATTTGTGATTTCTTTCCTCAATATTTGGAAACCGGATTTCTCCTCACAACCTACTCTGGCTGGGTATCCATGTGCCATAATTATTTTTAATACTATCTTTTTTTACATCAGAATCAATTGTCATGGAAATGACAAGGCTTTACAATAACAATCATACAATTTTGACTTCACAGCAAGTATATGAGATAACATCTGACAGTAATAAGAAGCTGAGCTAACTCGGCCCTTCATAGCTAACAATTGCAGAAGATGTGCAGACAGTATTTAAATGGAATTTACAGGATCTTGGGAAGCTTTTGTTTTGCAGCAGCAGCTTGCCCTGTTTCCCAGCTCTGTCAGTGACCACCCATGCAAATGTCCTAAGCCAGAGTCCCTCCTGCAGCGAGCACAGGGGTATCAGAAGTGACAATTCCTTACACTTCACCATCACCATGTAAACATCAATGGTGCAGATGGGGGGCTGGGGCAGCCGCTCTCCCTTCTCCAAGAGGTCGGGGATCTCTCGGGTTGGGATTCCATCGTACGGCTTCCCACCAAAGGTCATCAGCTCCCAGATGGTGACCCCTAGGCAGAAGAAAGGGTGTCAGTGTTTGGGGTCACACCACTCAGACTCCCTCACAGGCTCTCACTGCAGAGTATCCTGGCCCAGTTCTGGACTGCAATCTCTTCTTCACCAGTGCCTGGAAAAACACTGAACTTTGGACTGGGGGGACAGGAGGGGTTGAGCAAGTGGCTACACAGTGCTTAGCTGCCAGCTGGGCTTCAACCATGACAGTCTGCCACTTAAAAACTCTGGAAAATGGTGAAATGGCACTTCGTGGTAATCTTCAAAAGCAACTTCCCTCATTTTTATTGGTGTAAGAAATGGCATGATAGACCTGAGGCACACGAGAAAGGTCTGAGACAAATGAAGGGTGGTAAAGTAAAAGGGTGCAGAAAGAAAAGAATGCATCACAATCTTTTATCAAAAAGGGAAATGAGTGCCTGATGTACTCTATTATTTTAAGGGGGAAAAGCACAGATGTTCCCTAAATTAGAGCATCAATTTCCCACAAAGGTACAGCACTGAGTAACATTAGGCCATTGGCTTTGCCTTGTGAGCCATTCACAGCCACTGCTATAATTTCTTCCCTTAAATCACCTTATGGATCTGAGTTTATTATAGTGCTGTCCTACAAACCCAAGATTCTCTTTTTGAAAAGCCATAGGATTTGTTTTGGCTTCAGAGCTGGAAATAAAGATCATATATCATACGTAAAAGAATTTATGCCTGAACAGAATCTTAAATATTGAAAATTCTGCTCTCACACCATTTTGTTTAACTCTTATTTGTATTGCAAAGGTCATTTCAAGCACGCCTCAGATCAGTACCATATTTTGACAACTGATATGCTAACGTGAAAAGTGATGGGCAAAATGACCACACGAGTAAACCACACTTATTTCACCCTCATTCATCTCCTTGCTGACATTAAATAACTATTGTTAATATCATTAACTATTATCAACTGTTCATGGTCTTTTCCTTTTTGATTATAGATCTTCTGGGCTTTCTGCATTTAAAATTAATTTCATAAATGAAGGCATATTTTTTCCTGAGTGATCCAGGGTATACAGAATTTGAAGAGAAAAAGCAGCTTTACAAGATCAATTGAACTCTCCCAGGCTTCTTTCAGCTGACTAGAAGAGGGCAGCTACCCAGCCACAGCAAACAGTGTCTTTTGCTGCTACCCACAGGTAAAAGTGAGTAATGAATAGAGCTGTACACCCTTTTGGTTCAAAATGATATGGCAACAGGAAATGCAAATAGGACTCCACAGCCCCAGATACTGCTGCAAATTTCCATTTACAAAGGTATACACGATTTTATTAGTAACAGCTATACCAGATAAACAGGCAGAGACCTCAGATGTGGCAAACAGCTCATCTGAATAACCATTAGCAACACTGAACGAACACCTCATTTCTCAAATGTGACTTTTTCTCTGTGCGTGTAGCTCACCAATTCCCAAGTTATCTGTGAAATTAAATAGATGCTTGTTCTAGTTAGTCTGGAGAGCTTGTCTCTTCCTTTTCTTTCTCTTGCCATATTTGCTCTGTATTATGACAAATTCCCTTTTATCTAACTCTAGGTAGAGAAAGTCCCATAAGCCTGAAAATGTTTTTTGACATTCATGGCTTTTTGAGTTGAGCTTTTCAAAGACTGCTGAAAATTGTGACCTGCAGCTGTATTTTTATGAATCCGTGGCTAAGCTGAAAGAGGTCTTCTTCTGTCATAATAATCAGCCAAACTGCTACCAGACCAGACCTGGAGGCACTCACCCCAGTGGGGAACATCATGATAATACATTTCAGTGAGCAGGGAAGCAACACAGGAGACAGTAACAATTGCTGCTTAGAGTTACACATTTAAAGGGAAAAAAAAATAAGCCTGAAGAGCAAACGCCTCTGGAATTAGCTCCTTTGAGAAAAGAGGGTATCTTTAACATACTAACACTACTTGGTTTAATGCTTTAAAAGACACAACTCTTTAAACTAATCATGGGAAGATTTACCATAGCTCCACACATCACTCTGATGGGTAAATTTCCTGTAGTGTATGCACTCCAGAGCCATCCACTTAATTGGCATCTAGGGAAGGACAAGAGAAATATAACCTTAGAAGTACATTATTAAAACAATACAAACAGATCCTGTATGAAGACAACAACTTTCTCCCTGCCTCCTTCAATGGTGAGTTTGAAAGAAAACAGAGGAAATGGCTGTTCCTGCCCTCTAGAATGGGGCTGTGCCTCATAAAACTTGGAGGTGGCAAAGAGGAAGCAGTTACCTGCAGAACTTGTGATATTTACTGATTCAGAAGTAACAGAACAACCCATGTTTTCATCAAACCTTTGTAAAGAGGGACCAACACAAAAATTGCATATAATTCCCCTAAATGTGAAGTGCAGCAGGGAAGGTGGGTGCAGAAGCTTTTATTCCTTAACAGTTTGCAATCTCTGCAATCTGAGATAGCAACACTGCTATCTCAGCTGTTCTCTAATGAGGCCAGGTTACAATGCAGTGACCGTAACACTTCACAGTCCCCATCACCATCATCATCATCATGGTAAACAGGCAATGATGAGAATTTGCAGTGCTTTATTGTTAAATCCTAGTATTTGTTAGAAGCTTAGGCATCCCAGCTCTCTGTATCAGCAGAGCAGTGAGGAAAGCTGCTCCCCACGGAAGTGAGCAGCCCCACGTTCCTGTGTCAGTGAAGCACCCTCGGGGCGAGCTCATCTCTTCTGACAGAGAAGGGTGTGCAGGCAAACCAAACCTCCTTCCTGCATTACAGCCCATGCTCTTGAGCTCCTGTTGAAGTGGGATTAATGGTGTTTCCCATTCCTGAGCTGGGCCTGGCAGGCACAGCCTTGCAGTCTTTGAATTTCTGATGGACAAACACTTAGGAGATTTTTACCTGGCAGGGACTAGCATGGGTTGCCTCCAGTTTGGAACTATGGAAGAGGTACTGGAATAAACCAAAGGGATGAGTAACTGCAGGCAAAATCTGCACAGATGGTGGGTGTAAAAGCAGAGGATGTCTTCATTCAAACCCTTATGAAACTACCTTCCATGAAGTTCACTAATGAACATAACCTATAGAGTTATGGCAAAAATGGCACCTTGTAATAAGGGCTGCCTTAACTCTTGCAAAGACAGTTCATCCTCCCCCACTGAACTCTGCAGAAGTGCACTGCTTTCATTCCCATTGTACCCCAGATGTGAACAGCTGCTGAAGGAGCAAAGCTGCCTTGTTCATTATGGGATAACTCAGGTTGGAAGTGATTCAGGAGGCCTCTAGTCCCACCTCAGATTCACAGCAGGTTCAGCTACCTAGGAGATTAGGCCAAGTTACTCAGAGATTTGTCCAGTCTGGATTTGAAAACCTTCAAGGATGGGAACTGCACCACCTCTGTTGACAACCACTTGATTGTCCAGTCTGAACCTCCCTTAGCATGCTCTCAATACAACTTGATGATGCTGCCAGTGTCCTTTGGATTTCACAGGATGCTTTTCTGGACCTGGGAAGTGATACATCTGACATAAATCCTGCTCCAGAGCTCTCAGCAGGGTAACAAGCCCAAGACACAGCTGCCAGGGAACAGCTGGTTTGCAAGGATCAACTCTTTTGCTGTCATTCACTGTCAGATGGAGGGAGGAGACTGAGGGGTTACTGAGAAGAGGATTACAGAAATGAAGGACCCAGGGGAAGCTGCCAGAAGCCCACCTTCCCTGCCAGGAGGTATCTTTCCATGGGGAAATGGGGAAGCACTGGTGTCTCCTCTCAAGCTCTTCACCTCCCTGACTGACCTGCCCAGGTGATCCAAGGGCAGCAGCCACACAAACAAGGCAGCAGCTCATCCCAGAGAACAGCACACACTGGCAACAGCTGTCTGTCCCAGACAAGGGCATGAGTGAGCACAAAAAAACACAGACAGCAAAGAGACAGAAAGCAAACTGAACATCCAGGAGAAGGAACGACAGGTGAAGCAAATCCTTTGGGATTCTGTGACAGATTGAAATGGGGAATTTCAAGATGTTTAGGGAGCAGCCAGAAGCACCACGTACTTACTGCCTTCTGAATTTTATCATGCATTAATCTGAAATTGGCAGAAATGAGGTAAGGCACTACATGGCCATGGTGTGGTTTGCTGGAAAGTAATAGGGGAAAAGATCTGGTTTCAAAATTATCCTTAAGCTGGCTTTTTGTGGCCTGGCATTCAGGATGGTATTGGAGAGGTGGGCACAAGACATAACTACGCAGGCTCTTCTAATGTGATAGAAGAGCTAAATTCTCATGTTCTGTGGCCTTCCCTTTTGTTTTCACAAAAATTACTTGTCTGGGAATATGGGACTGCATGGTTTTGAGGTGTATACTGGCCAGAGAAAGAGGCTGGGCAGGAATGCCCCAGAACATCCATCACTCATTGAATAGAAGCACTCAGAACAAGACACAAACTGGAGCATGTGGGGAAAAGCTAATTCTGAGTGTGAAAACTGCTCGTGCAGTTATATTTCAGTGCCTGGAGAAGCTCCCTGTGCAAAAAGGAGCAGCTTTTATGTGTGCTCTCACAACACAGCTCCTCTGCAAGGCAGGGCTTTGCTCGGTCACTGACACTCTCTTACACAGGTAACAGTCCCACAGGGACACACTGACCTAAGGAGTAACTTAGGAGGTTTGGCACAGCATGGTAGATTTACTTCCAGACATGTCCAGTACTCACCTTTCCCCCATCAGCATTATACTCCTTTTCATCCCCTTCCAGAAGTCTGGCCAAGCCAAAGTCAGTGATTTTCACGTGGTTTGGTGATTTCACCAGGACATTACGGGCTGCCAAGTCCCGGTGGACGAGTCTCCTCTCTTCCAGGTACATCATTCCCTGCAGGAATGAGAACAGTACAATAATGCTAATAAGCCTTAGGTGGTTTTTGAGAGCTAACTTTCTCTGGTGATGTGGAAAATGGCTGGCTCAATTATAAGTATCTACAATGAGAAAATGGCCTAGAGGGGAGAAGTTTAACATTGCTCTTGCCCTGAACAGGAGGCAGGATTAGATGACCTTGAGTTAGTCCAGTATGAATGATTCTGTAAGATTCAATTACCAAAGGCAAAAATGCAACAAAATAACATATAGATAACTCTTTTGCTTCAGCAAGCTTAAAATCTGGAAATGTGAGACAAAGAAAAGAAATATTACGGCCCCTGTTCTTCAGACAGGAAATCTGATGACCATAAAAAATAATCAATTTAGCCAAAGCCCCCCAGAAATTAGACCACACTGGGAAACAATCCCAGCTCTGTTACATTCCAGACAAGTGTCTTTAATTCAAGATAAAAGATTCTTGTCCACCTTCAAATGGTTTTTAAGTTGGTCACAAATTCTCACTATCCTCAGCGGATTAGAAGGAAAACAATTCTTTATTCCAAGTGCTGCAACTCCCTCACCTTTTCACTCCCTTAAAATATTGCCTGTAGTATTATAATAAGGCATTAGATCAATGGCCCTTTTTTATGAGCATATATATTCTGTTAGAAGTATATTCTGTTAACAAGCCCATCCAGCTGCCTTTAAAGATAAGGTAACATATACTCAAACTGCCTGGCCTTAACCTTATTCTCATTCTGATGGGAGACTAACCACCTACCATCAGTATGGAAATTTGCACGATGCTTTGTGACACTGAGATCAACACCAAAGCTTGGTCTTATTAATTATATGACACACAAAGGATAGTTGGGCAGGGTTACAAGCCTATAATTTCATTAAAAGGCATTTATGACATTAACCACCATTATTAGAACTTAGAGATGAAATCACACACTTGACAATTGCCTTTAAGGTATCTCTTAATATATTAGCTCTGTATAATATATATGATAATTTTTAAAAAGTCATTGCTGAATACCAAAGAGATCATATTATCCCGTAATACAGATGATAATTCAGAGAGTCACATGTAGTGATTAAAATAACCAGATTACTCAGTGCCATGGGCCAGATTTTATTATCCCTTCACAGCCTGAGGAGCTCCCAGGTACCTGTCCCCATACAAGCTGCCTCCCATGGTCTCTGGACCCAGCCCTGGCACAGGTTGCCCAGGGAAGCTGTGACTGCCCCATCCCTGAAGTGTCCAAGGCCAGGCTGGATAGGGCTTGGAGTAGAAAACATCAAAACATCCTTGGAGCAGCCTGGGATAGTGGAAGGTGTCCCTGCCCATGGCAGAGGGTGGAACTGGATGGGCTTTAAGGTCCCTTCCAACTCCAGGATTCTATGAAAGTGGATGTCTATACAAAAAACATCAAATGGAGCCCTAAACTGGTTTTAGGTGAAAAATTTCAGTGCAAGCACCAGTGCAAGCTTTGCAAATATGTGGGAGAATGTTTGGCATAAATACTATTTCATGCAGGCAACATGAAGGGGTTTTACACACTCTCCTGCCAAGTGCAAATCAATACTTTTGGCTTCTGACCATCAGAATTGTAAGTCTTTAAAAGAATAGTGGTTTTTGACATCAATGTTTTTTGACATCAAATTAAAACCACTAGAAAAAAGGGAAAATAAATCTCATGGGCTAAACAACTGTAAGTCACACAAGAATCACACCATGATACCAGCTGATGAGGGAATTCTGCTGGCATCAGAATATATCAGGCCCAAATAAATTATAGTCTTTAATAGATTAACTTGTACGTAGCAGTACTGAAATAAAATAAAAGCACTGCAGATTTCTTTTGGCCAAAATGAAAATACAGAATTTGTCCTGTCAAAATCAAAACAGATGACCTGTACCAAGGCTTTAGCCTCCTGTTTCTAGTTAATGATGGCAGGAATGATGGTAAGGTGTGCAAAACCATCCTGCATTGAAAGAGTTACACAACCAAATTCCTAACCATGTCCCTTTGGTCTTATTTTACTGTCTCTAATTTCAAGCATTTTTTTAAACTCATAGGCTACAGTTTAGGACATTCCACTGTTTCTTCTATTCATTCACTTCCACTTATTCCAATTTTATGCTATTATTTAGCATCATTTTAGTAAGATTCTATTTTACTCATCCTAACCTCACACTGTCTCCAGCAGTAGAAAGATGTGTAATCACCAAGGCCTTGCACTGCTCCTCAGCAACACCACAGCTGGTTTTCTGTCCAGAAGGAGGGCAGGAAGAGCTGCCTGTGCATCATTACAGTTTGCTTCACCTCTGTCAAACAACCTTCCCGGGGCTGCCTCCCACCTGCCTTATCTAAAAGCTAAAACCAGCCCCTGCAGGGCTGCTTGGCAGCTACAAAATCCTCTGCAGAGCCCATGGGCTGCAGCAATGTAAATCCTCTTGGGAATACCCAGTGTAAACATGTTTGATTTTCCTGATACCCTATCAACAAGCTCTAAATGTGGGTGGCAGGAGTATAAATGAAAAGGTATGTATGTGTATATTTTCAATAAATGAGACTATCCAAGTGGAAGGAGAAGAATCTATAAAAGGGAATCCTACAGTATTCACTGCAGCAATAGTGTCTAAACAGATATTGTGCAGAGAACCACTGTCTGAAGACATTTTTTGAACCTGGCAGGAAAAAAAGCTCTATATGAATCTTTAATCTTTTCATATGATACAGAAATATGATGAAAAATACACAGCTGGTGGCATCCCCACCCAAAAAACCCATGAGAGAATACCAGGAGGACATTTTATGAGCTGAATAGACTAAAAGTTATTCATTAAGAGCTATGAAAAAAGATCTTTTGCAATTTCATTAAGGAGTGTTTATAAATTCTCTGGCACTGTGACAGCTTTGGAATGGTCACTTCAGGTACAGTCAGGTTTGCTCTTTTCACAAGAAAAATATCAGACCTAAAAATGAGAAAATGTGCTGGCAATAAACTGAAGTGGGACAGTGGAAAGGAGACTTTGTGTCAAAAAATCCATGGCACAAGAGAAGACAATGATCTGGGACAGCCTTCTGATCTTTCCAAGTGCTGAACTTCAGTGTAGAAAACATCAAATTAGGTTCATAAAGTATTAGGATTTCCAGTGATGCAGACGTATCACCAAAGCTAGGCTTGTGGAGGAAATAGGAGAATAAAAGGATTTTTTCAAAAAGGAAAATGAAGTTTTTCTGGCAAATCACGGGTTTGGCCCCAGAGATCTGCCTTGAAGTTGTGCCCATAATTTGCTGTTCTCCCTTACTTTTTTATAACCAGTGTTACTTTCTGCTACTGCTGTAATTTGCCTCCCAGTTTCTGGGGGAAGCTTTCGAGCACAGCCTCCATTTGTACAGCTCAGAGTGGAGGAGATATGAGCACAGACTATTCCAGATGCTGTAATTTGATTTCTTTCACTTTCCTGGACTTCTTGGAGGGAAGCATCCTGCTGAGGATGCTTCTAGATTTGTCCCAAAAGTGGCAGCTACTGTGCAGGGAATGCCCAACTCTGAACTGCATGAGTCTTGCCCAAAAGCTCCTTCCCTCAGGTGCCTGGATTTCACCTCCAGAAAAAAAGATACTCATTACTCAGGACAGAATTCAAACAGGTATGAAAGTCATTAAATGCAAAGTTCTTTTGGGATAATTGCTAGAGGTGAACTGAAGTGTGTTGAATCACTAACTGAAGTTTAACATATGTCTCTTGTCTTGCACGACACAAGACATCATTTTGCAAGAAGAAATCAAATTTAAAAAGTAAGTATAAAGACCTTCCCCTGCCCCAAGATCTTCAGCAATACCAGCTCACAGCAAACCCCCTATAAATCCTTTTTTCCAGTGTGACTTTTGGTTGTTTTCTACACTAAATAGAATTGTTTCCCTAAATTGAGGGCACGTTGATCTTATCTCACCAAGGAATTAAGAGCAGCCTGTCTTTCTTTAATAATAACTTCCACCCACCAAAGCCAGCACGCATGGCAGACCCACCAAATTCATGCTTCAGGCCCAAGGAGGAAGAACATTTCAAGTCCAGCTCAATTCTCATGGATGTTAATCTGCAGCCTTGGAGACTGCTCTCTTACCATCCTAACAACTCAAGGCTTGCTTAATAACGTGAATCACTGCAGAAAGCCCCAGATGATCATCCCTTCCCCTGCATACCCCACGGAAAAGGTGTCATTTTGCCTGGGGCTAAATACACTTTCAAGGAAAACGCTGTGCCCTTTGTTGTCAGGAGCAACTCACCCAGGCAGCAGTTGCAGAGGAGCTGTGGGAGAGGAAGGCTGGCACTGCTCTGAAATGCACTGACTCAGCTGCCGAGGTGTGATGTCCTGTGTGGGCTGGCCTGGGGGCTGGCACTGGAGGTCACCCTCACAGCCAAGGGCAGGCAGGGGGGATGCTGCCACCCCGAGCTGGGGGCTCACACCTCGTGCTAAGCACCACCAGCTCACCTGCCAAGGATTTCTGAAAATGTCTGGAGTTCTGGTGAAGCTGGCAAGGGAGAACCAGTCCTGCATCCTCTGCTGTGCTATAAGCCCAAATATTTAGGAGTTCAATTCAATTTTGGGGGGTGAGTTACTCTCTCTCTCTTTGGTAAAGGGCAGACAAACAAAGCTTATGTGATCGTATTTCTTCCCATCTCCTGCTCACTTGCCAAGCTCTCTCAAGGTTTCACTTCTCTTCAGTTTCAGTTTGAAGCAACGTGCTATTAATGTGTAGCAAGCTGTATCTCAGGGTAAAAGTGCTTTTATCTCAAGCTGGCCACCTTCAGATGCACTGAGGATACAAAGTTGATAGAACTATCTGGATTTGCCTACTCTTGCTTTGGTGCTGTCCACCTGAGCAGGACCAGATGACAGAAACCTTGCCAGATCTGCCATCTGAGCAGGTGTGACACGAGCAGGGGGACACTGCTGGTAACAGTGCTTTCCTCACAGTCCTGCCTTGACTTTGCTAAATCTTTTCAGACTGAACAGTTTAGAGCACACAGAAGCAAGACCAAGACTATCTGTACTTGACTCAAGAGATGGGGTCCCAGTGCAGCTGCATTATTGTCCCTATGGAAAGGCAACCAGTGAAAACCCAACTCCTGCACAGGTAGCTCGAGTTAGCTCTGCTGGGAAAAGAGCAGGGATGTTTTGAACACAGGTCAGTCTTAGATCTCTCCACCTGTGGCTCACCCAGAAGCACAGATTCTGTCTGCTCACATGTGGGCTGGCTCAGCTGAAGCACAAAATTGGGATGAGCTGGCTTCATAGCAACCACAGGAGGACACACACTACCCCAAGTAATACAAAAGTGCTGGTTGCACATCGAAAGAACAAGTCTGGATAAAAAGAAGTCAGCACCAGATATTTGCTTTGCACCATGTGGCAGCTGCAGTTGATTTGTTCCAGAAATAGGAGTCCAAAAGCCTGATTTCCTACACTGCTAAACTCCATCCCAGGACACAAAATAGAGATGTTGCTAAAGCACAACAGGCTGAAACAAACTCAAGAAGCCAAAGTGAAGGGAAAGATGCTATGAGGCTGATTAGATGAGAATTACAGGAAAAATGCAGTCTATTCCAAAATGACAGGTGATTCATAAAGGGAGAAAGAGTGGAAAGAAATGAGAGGAGAAGCAATTTCATAAGCTTATGACATTTCAATGCTTAATTGACTGGACTGAGCAGACATTTTGATGGGCCCAGACCCACTCCAATCCTAAATTAACATCTCAGGAATGTCATCTCACCCCCTCACAGCACAGATAAGTGGGTCACTGCTGAAGTGACTGGTTCTCAGTTCTGAGCTTGTGAGGCCCTTGAAATAAAGCTCTCTATCCTGGGTAGGTGCTGAAGCTCCTCGGGCAACACCAGAAGGGAAGTTCACTCCACTGCATCATCAAACATCCCCTGTCTGAACTCCTGTGGAAAGATGAGTTGTCTCCCAGGCTCCCTCAAATTATGCAGCTTTCTGGATTAAGTGCTGCATATAAAGAGAGTGTGAAGCACTTCACATGCTTCTGATGAAAGATGTTACATAAATCTATTACGTAGTACAAGCAATGAGATGCAGGCCAGGTATTTATTTCAATACTGGCCATACTGGACGTGGCTCTGAGCTCTGGTCCCACCTACAGGCACACCTGTGCAGCTGCTGCAAAGTTCATACCCAAGCAGGGGATTCCTGAGGGAGGGAGCTGTGGAGCTGGGCCTAATCTCCATTTTGCAATTAACTCAGGTGCTTCCTTGAGACAGCTGGCTGCAAGGTGCTCTCCCATGGCAGCTCCATTCTCCATTCAGTGCTGGGTCATACTGGCTGTGTTACCCCTTCACCTAGACCAGGTGTCCCAGCCTCCTGGGCTCTGGGGACAGACTACATTACTCTCCCTGATTACTAAAGAGCTGAGCTGAAAAGGACAGGGATGTTCTCCATTAGCTCTGAAGAAAACCCCAGCTCAGGGGACTGCAGCCCAAAGAGGAGAGAGAAATTGCAGCTTGGAGCTGTGCTTACAGTAATCACCAGTATCAGCAGTGCACTTTGTGCAGGTCTGGCTGCAACTGCACTAGCACCACCTTTTTCTGTGAAAGAGGCCTTTAAAGAAGAGCTAACTGCCTAAATAACAAACTTAACGCTGCAAAAACTCTCCTTGCTGGGCAGTAACATTTACTGCAAAGTAACTACAGTTTGGAAACTGGCAGGATCACAGTCCTTATGACAAAGGCTGTTTCAAACTGCTGTTTCAAAAGCAAATCATTGTAATCTGTGCTGCTCATGCCAGCAGAAGGAACTTACCTGTCCACTGATTTGGGGAGTGCTCAGAGACTTTGGGTTTCAGCTCCCAGTGGATCACATACTCCTGGAAAGTGTTTGATGCTTTTCAAAGTGGCAACCAAAGAGGGCCATCAATTTGAACAGGCTTTTTGAATGCCATCCTTCTCCCTTACATTAATTGCTTCAGTTAGACTAGCTCCAGCTCCTTCCCCTGAAGAGGCAGGCAGGCTAACAGCAGCCTGTAAAGGAGTTCCCAGTGCAACTGCAAGGGGGGAGCTGTGACCAGTGCTTTCCTGATCCTGTAGCTCCAACTGCCCACCAGGGAGATCACTTGGCTTTCCTGGAAGGAAGCCCATAGCAGCAAACTTGAACAATGGGCTACTTCTCCCCCACCCAGCCCCTGACCTCTTGCCAATGCAATTACAGTCGGGAGAGCACATTGTGCACTGCATTCAGTGTCTCCAAGAAAGTGTATTTAAAATGGATTACTTCTGCTCCTTAGGCAGGCAATCAATAGAGATGTGGACTGCAATAAGTACAGAGATGTCTGTGGGCTGCAGCACTTATCCTCTGTGTCTCTTCAGAAATTAATTAAAAATCAATGAAGTGTGCAGCCTATTAATAAGGAGCCTCCAGATTAACAGATACAAGCACAGCCTTCCCTCAGGTTCAGAACAAGCACAGCCCCAGTGCAAACACTGGAAACTCTCCAGCACTCCAAACCATACCATACCCTGACCTTTCATGGCCATGCCCTGCACCTGACTGAACTGCAAAATCCCCAGCTTGATGCACCCTTAACAAATTACATGCTGTGTGTTTCAAGTGGGCTAAACAGGAGGAATTGGGGGAAATATTCAGAGCCTTTTTCTCTGCTGGCCTGCTAGGAAATGAACTCAGGGCAAAGCAAAACCACCTGTGTGAAGGTGGGATCCAGCAAACCTCTAACAGAGCCTTGAGTCCAATGTCTTCTCTTAATGACAAACTTTTTTTTTAGACAGCTTTCTTGGGAAATGACTCCTGACCCCGTAGCAGATAATTTTCCACTGGAATTGTGCTGATAAACTGGCATGTCATGCACTGGATGCAAGGTTTTGCAGTACTCATCTGACATAGTTGCATGCTATGATAATAAAATATGTGACAAAGCAGGTCTTTCCTGCACCCTGTGTAGTTGGTTGGAACTGACACAGCTGAAATTACACTCCTTTTCTCTTGGACAGTGCCCACAGAGCAGACAGGGGACACTGTGGTGGCACTACCTTGTGTGCTCAGACCAAAATCCCACAGGAAGAGCCCACAACAGCTCCTGGCTTTGCAAAAGGCAAGTATGTACAGAATTCTGCTGATCCCCCTGAAACACCTGAGGTGAAATTTTTTACCTCAAGACATGTTTCATAGAGCACTCTCAGTCCAATTAAAAGCTGTTAGCACTATCCTGTGTCCTCCTTAAATTCAGCATGGAGGATTTTCTTTTCTTTTCTGAGCAAACAGCATGATTGGGGCTGAATTTCTGAGGTAGGCACTTTTATTTGAAAGATGCCCCTGAAGCTCATGCAGCTTTGGGACTCTGTATTTTCACCACTTTTAAAATCACCATTTCAGAGTAAATAGGGAAACAACAGAACAATGGAAGCACTGCTTTCAGAAACCACCATTTTCACAAGCTATTCCAGTGCCAGGGCTACCAGGCTCTGCAGGAGAAAAGTGGAACAAGGGCATATTTACCCTCTCCTATTTTCTCCTCACGTGAGCAGAGCAAGCAGTTGGTCTGTACACCAGCTTCTGCTTAGGACTGCAATACTGTTCCACCAAAGAAAATGTTCTGAATCTATTCTAAAAGCTTTTGCTACTCTGATTCAAGAGAGTTCTTGAATAAATTACAGCTTTGAACTTCCAAACTCTGTTGCCACTAGGTTTCTGAGCACTTCTTAAAAACCCACATCACAGGTAACCATAGTTACCTATTTCATACATTTTTTTTTCCCCTTTTCTAATTGAGTAGCTTATGACAGTGACAGAACAGGAGAGGCCAGCCACATAAACAGAGTGTGCTCTCTGATAATGGCTGGAGAAACCTGTTAAATAATCCATTAACCTTATTCAATAAATACAGATGAGTGCTGGAATGGGGTGCGTGGAAGGCAGAAATGTGGTTTCAAGAGACACCTACTTCCCCCCAGCTAAAACATCCCATTATTATTAATGGTCCAGAGCATTGCTGTGTTGACACTGAGAGCCCACAGAGTGTAAGTCAAGCTGCCACCGTGCCCCAGGAGCTCCCTGCCTTCAGACTGAACCTCCTGCCTGCGTGGGGATCATTGAACACAGCCTGGCCACCTGACAGTGCTGGGAATGCAAGCCACAGCCAGAGACTCTGCAGTGGCAAAGGAAAGGCCAGCTGAGCACTGGGCTGCATGGTCTGTCCCCTCCCCTGCTCCTCTGCCCCTCAGCTCAGCCCTATCCAGACACTGACTCCCTGGAGATAGGGGAGCAACACATCCAAGGCAATTTAAACCAGCTTTGCATTACTGTGTTACAGGATACTCACAGAAAATAAAGTATAATTCCACCCTTCAGGTCTGTGTACTCAGATAATTATGGAGCACTGGCTGCAGTGGTATTTTGTGCCATATATTGGTTTTGCTCTTCCTGTAAAGGGGCTCTGCACATCTACCAAGGGACCACAATCCTACACAGGGGAGAAACTACTTCTGAAGTAGTAAATATCTAAATAAAAACTTCCATCGTGGCCTCTAAACAAAACTTTTTTTCCCTAGATCCCAGAAATATCGGAGGTTTGGCTCAAGCTTTTGAAATCCATTTATTTTGAGGTGAGGCCCAGCACTGGAGGTTTTAGTTCCCAAATCTGAGAAACTTCTCAGTGAACATGAACTAACTGTTTTAATTGATCTCTGCACAGTTCCCAGCTACAGCAAATACTTTAGTTACAGCTACTTTTTTGTTAGGGTGTCTCCAGAGCCAGGGATGCCATGACTTATCTGAAAAGAAAGAGAAGTACTCATGACTTTGACATCTCGAGATCTGAGCATGTGGGTGGTGAATACATTGGAAATTTTGAGAGCTGCTGAGCTGAAACATGTGACCTGAGTGGAACACAGAGCAATCAGGGCAGGTATATTTCCACTGATAGTAACATTTGAAGTGTCTTAAGACTCGATTCCTGATTTTCTGAATTTAAAAGGAGTTTTTCCATTAGTTACAGCTGAGACAGGTTCAAGCCTTGGGTCAGTGCACAGCACCCAGATGGAACATACAAATCAAGTTGAAATGGATTTTAGCCACTGGCAAAGTAACTCACTGGGGAAGCAGAGGAAACCCAGCAGCCCTGGGTTCCTCTAAAATCCCAGGTGTTCTTTGAGAAGACACATACTTGAGCTTTCTCCCCAGCTATGACCCCATCACCCTTTGCCTCTCACTCTAATCTATAGCCATGATTTAACTCTATGATTTACAATGCCAAGCTGCTAGCCCTGGCTATGGAATTCACACAGGACATGGCCTGGAGTAGCCAAAAGGCTTTTAAGAGGGTTCAACCTCTTCCTCTAACCTGTGACCAAGAGCTTCTGGGGATCAGCCACCAACACCCTGTCTAAGAAGGTGTCCCTGTTCCTCCTGTGATTCTGCAGCAGCATTTCCATGCTTCAGACTATTGCTCCAGCACTGCCAGTGTGCCAAAACTGTTTTTGACAAATTGCCACATAGACACACAAACCATTTTCTTCTTTGTATTGAAAGGAGAAGATTCCTAGAAGGGTCTGCTAATAGCAAAATCATTGCAGTGAGTAGACAAGTCTCACACTGTTTTTGGTTCATTTGGATCAGATCCAAGCATGAGAAATCTCTGAGCACAATTCCCACACTCTCTTGGCTGGCATTTTTTCAGCTGTTCCTCCATCTCTTGGCTGCTTCATTCACAGTTCTCCTCTCTCTCTTTAAAACTGCTGAGATCTTTGAAAGGATCAGCTGTAGAAATTCACCATTTCCCCAAGGACCCAATCATGCTGCCTTTTTTCTCCTCTCAAATTAAAACTAACATGCACCAGCTTCAAAATATTTCTGCACCTTGACTGAACCACACTGATTAAAACATAGGCAGAGGCACAACATGACCCTCCCACAGAAATACCTCTAAGAAGGTATTTACAGTAAGGGTTCTTTAGGAGCAAGGCAGGGAGAATCAAGCTGTCTCTGAGGACAGGATAAAACAATCAGGTCTATAAAGGCTGCCCACCAGTCACCAGGTGTTATGGATTCTGCTGGAAAGAGCTTTTCTAGAGGCACTGAGGTGGGTGAGCATGCCTGGGATCACACATGGGCTCCTAAGAACTCATTATGGCTGGATTATAACACACCCAGATGTAATTCTGGCTCTGCCTCTCCAGTAAACTTGCACAACCTCTCCAAATCCCACCATAATAAAATTACTTCTGGCACATGAGGACACACTGCGCTTCCAACCACAGATTCCAGAAATATTCATTGATGAACTCCTAGCCAAGCACAGACAGAATGAATGCTAGTGAGAGCTTGTACCTCATCTGCTCACTCATGACCATCACTGTTTTCACTGGAATTGACATTCACTTTCTTTTGCCACTGCATTGCCACGCTTGGCTCTCTAAGAAATCAGGCTGATGCACTTCTGTGACATGCATATTTATTTTTCTGTCTCTGAGAGTTTATGAATGTTTTCAACCTGATTTGCCACTACACTTGCCTCAAAAGTTTTGTGTTCTTAGAAGTTTCCTGAAAGCAGCTAGGCAAGGAGAGGAGTAAGGCTGTAATATTTTCCTGCTATTGTGATCACAGTCTTTCCTGGGCACAAGAGACTCCACGTAAGAGAGAGACATTATTGAGGATACTTTAACTAGCACTAGGAACATATTAAATTCCAGATAACCTAATCACGAGACATAAATCACAGGCAAGCAGCTCTCAGCAGCTCTACTGCTCACAGAACTGCTTTTCCAAAGAGCTCCAGGGGGCCTCATTGATGACAAATGCATGAAGTTCTACTGGAAGAAAGAAGGCAGCCCTATTTACATCCACTTATCCTGAACAAAAATTAGGTGTTCCTGCACCTACTCTGGGGAGCTGCAGGCCAGCACACCACTACCCACGAGATGATGGATCATCTTTGATGGAATTGCTGAATGACACTAAAGGGCAGCTACTGTGGGGCTGGTAAAGGGGTCAGAGAGACCCCATCTTCAGGAAAACTACCAAGAGTAGGAAATTCTGTGGGAATTTCTGTGACATTGCCTCACTCCACTTTGCCCAAGACAGGCTGAAGATCATCTGGCCTCAAACTCATGATAGCCATGGTTCCCTATGGACAGAAGGTGTTCAGGAATGGGAAATATTCGGTGCTTGCTAGGCCAGCTGCTTATTGTGATGTACCTGTTTGTTCAACACATACCAAGACTCTGCTGTCTGGGTGTTGGAATTGTAAACACAAACATTAATATTGGTCTGGAATTGTGTTTTCCTTGGCAGATGAAGGCGGCCTGCCACTGTGGGGCCACAAGATATAAATTGTCCATTGACACTATGAATGCAGCAGTAGACATTAGAATAGATTTAAAAGATGAACTAAACTTCTGGATCTTTGAGGAGGAAGTCTGAGAGTCAGCTATTTGGGGAATGTCTTTCTCTAAGTCTTCTTGCACATCCATCCCGTTGTCCACGGTTGTGTTTCAAACCCCCATTCCTCAGGGTATTCTGAGGTCTCCAGCTCCACGAGCTCTTCTGATTTCATCTAAAGCAAAACCAGAGAAGTTTTGCGTCGCTAACTCCGAGGGTGGAAGTACAGGGGGGGTCATGCATCTTAGGAAAGCCTAAGCTGGCTACAAAGCAAAGGCCAGGGCTGGATGCAGAACAGATGTTTTAGCCTCTTCTGTAGCTGTGGAGGCAGCCCAGGCCTCCTTAGCCTGGAAATAGCCCAGCAGCAAGGCAGGACACTGGACCTGACCCAGCTGGGCAGTCCTGTCTGGGGCACTGCAGAGTCCCACAAGTTCCCTGGACAGTCCTTGTCCCCTTCCATCTGCAATGGTCACTGAGCTGTAGAATTTACCTTGGAGCAATGATGATAGTCCCAGCCACAAAAAAACCTTACCAGAGACCAACTTACTCCTCTTCAAGGATCTCTACCAAAACCAACCAGAAGTCCCCTGTGAACTGTGGAGGGCTGGAGAACAGCTGGTTTTGAGGGATTCAGATCCCTTTCCAACACTGACTCCTCTCTGAAGGTCCTGATGTGTGATGCAGGTGCTGCAGGTGCACTGCTATCCTGCTCTAAACCCTACTGCAGACACATCCAGGACAAAAGGCTCATTGTACTCTGCTGCTCTCAGCACTGGGATGCTGGGCAATCCGTGTGGCAAAGGGAATGGAAACAGGAGCCCAAAGGCAGGTTTTCCCTGGCAGTCTCCCTCATGGACTCTCAGCTGTTTAATAATGACTTGAGCCTACAGTGCCTTTTCTTCCTTTAGTGGGAGTACTAATCACAGTCTCATCTATCTAGATGCCTATTTTTATGAAACTCATACAAAGATAATATCTTTGAGACCTTTTCTCCCCTGTCCAATCTGAATAAATTCAACCAACATTTTGAAAAGCTATTGCAAGGGAAACTGAAGAGAGACACAGAGACTGCAATGAGGGTAATTTCCATAGAAAACCAGCCCGAGTCCAAAAAGTTCTAAGAAAACTCAAGCCCTTACACATATCTTTCTTTTACAGGAAATAGCTTCCTTTCCATTTTTAAAAGGAGATTTAAGTAACTATCCAGTCCTGTCCTGAGGGGGAAAAACCCTGCACTACATAAATACACTTTGGGCCTTATTTTATGGGTGGCAAACCTCACATAGNAGCTATTGCAAGGGAAACTGAAGAGAGACACAGAGATTGCAATGAGGGTAATTTCCATAGAAAACCAGCCCGAGTCCAAAAAGTTCTAAGAAAACTCAAGCCCTTACACATATCTTTCTTTTACAGGAAATAGCTTCCTTTCCATTTTTAAAAGGAGATTTAAGTAACTATCCAGTCCTGTCCTGAGGGGGAAAAACCCTGCACTACATAAATACACTTTGGGCCTTATTTTATGGATGGCAAACCTCACATAGCTCTGACAGCTGCCACCTGCTTCTGCTGAGGTGTGAGCTGCTGCTCAGGAGAGAGACTGTACTCAAGTGCCTTCATGCACATGCAGGACAGCAAGCCTGGCATATCTTTCTGATCTTTCCCTAAGAGCAGCAATAGTGTAACCCTCCAGAAGGCAGACTGCCACAGAAGTCAGCCCTCAGTACTCCAGAAGGTTCACCTTTACACTTCTCATACAGCACACTTCATGGCTTGGTATGAACTGGGATTACAGCCAGCACAACAGACACAGTACTGCCAGTGTTAAACACTGAGAAAATCAAGGCCAAAGTCTCTTTCTTATTAAAAAAAAAAAAAAAAAAAAAAAAAAAAAAAAAAAAAAAAAAAATTTTTAAGGTGTTTNAAAAAAAAAAAAAAAAAAAAAAAAAAAAAAGGAAAAAGTTAGAAATGCTTAGTAGGTTCTGTTCTTATTTGTCTTTTGGCCTTTCAGACCTCAGAGAACACTTTAACTCTGTGCATGCTCACCCATTCTTTGATTTTGCTTTAGATGAAATCAGAAGAGCTCATGGAGGTGGAGACCTCAGAATACCCTGAGGAATGGGGGTTTGAAACACAACCGTGGACAACGGGATGGATGTGCAAGAAGACTTAGAGAAAGACATTCCCCAAATAGCTGACTCTCAGACTTCCTCCTCAAAGATCCAGAAGTTTAGTTCATCTTTTAAATCTATTCTAATATCTGCTACAGTATTCAGAGTGTCAATGGATGATTTCTGTCTCGTGGCCCCACAGTGGCAGGCCGCCTTCATCTGCCAAGGAAAACACAATTCCAGACCAATATTAATGTTTGTGTTTACAATTCCAACACCCAGACAGCAGAGTCTTGGTATGTGTTGAACAAACAGGTACATCACAATAAGCAGCTGGCCTAGCAAGCACCGAATGTTTTGGAAACATCCCAGTGCACATATTTTAAATTGGAATTTGGGTTGCACATTTCTTAAGAAAGAATTAACAGCAGCAAAGGAGAATGAATAATATTATTCCAGAAGGGATCAGATGGGAGTGAAAAGCAGCTTTCATTCAGCAGGAGAGTGAGAAGACATTCAGTCTGCTGAATGGATTAGGTGGCTGAGTGTGGGAAATGGAAAAACAGAAACTTCCTCAGACACTAGTAGGCTTGATTTACAGCCTTGGAAAGAGCTTGGGTTAATGTAATAATAAAGGTATACAAACACTAAGCAGGGAAATTACAAGTTTATGTTTCTATAGTTATAAGTAAGAATATGCCTTAGACAAGTAAGAAACTATATTAAGCGATATAATAGAGAAATTGTAAGTATAGTAATGTGATTTTATAGTTTAGGCTAAAGATCTAAATCTTCTAATAGAAATATATGTGTGTGGACGTGACCTGTCAGGCTATTGGAAGAAAGACAGATGCAGTGCAGTAGAAATCAGAGAAGCTAATAGGTAGTAAAGTTAAAACAAACTCTGTGTCAACTGCCCATTGGACCAGAAAGTTATAGATTGCCATGTGACTTAGAAAGTCATGACTATCTCCTCAGCTATGGACAATGCATTACTCTAACCTCATGACTTCTTGAGACTGATGCTTTCTCTCAAGTATTTCTGAGTAATAAATCGTGTGCTAGCCTCCTGTAGTCCCATCTCTTCATTTCAAGGCAATGGCAGCTGAGGAAGGGGGGGACTTCATGCCCAGGAGGGCAGCCAGGAAGCCCAGATGCCTCCTGTGGGCTCAAAACACAGCCATGGAAAAGAGGAAGGACATAAAGCCAGCTGGGTGTCCCTATGAGACTGCACGATGACATGCAGGAGGGACAAAGTTAGAACAGGACTTTTAGCATGGCTTGTAGGAAAACCTGAGAATGGTGGATGCTGCACTGAATCCAAGGCAGAGGGAAGTCAGGATCTGTCTCCAAGGAAGAAGGACTTTTCCATATATTCTTAAACTAACTACAAATCTTGAAGGAACAATTTGTAACACATTACCCCTCTGCTAGGCTCATGAAAACAGCAGAAGATCTCAATTTTTGGCTGATGATGTCAGTCAGAAGTTCCTGACTTCCCACCTTTCCTCGTCCCTGTGCTTCCAAGGCAATGTGACACAGTAAGAGACACTGCTCTTGGGAGAGTGAGGCACAAATACTTTTCAGGAACAAAAGGCACAAAACATTAAATACAAACAGCCTGAGCTACCAACACTTATGGGGTTTCTCAATCACAAACCCAGACTCTCAGCGAGCTGATGACATGAGCAGGGCAATCACTGCCCCTTTCCCCAGCCAGAACTGCTGGGCTTCCTCCTGCAGCCCTCAGCTGATCCCTGACAGGTGCCCCAATCCCTCTGGGAATGGTGAGAGCTGAGGAACTGCAAATGAAAGGCACGGAGGGGCAGAATTTGCTGGTTTGAGCAGAGGGATGTGGTTCAGCAAAGGCAGCAGAAGTGACTGTAACTTTTGTTTAAATATTCTTAGGTGAAAAAAAAGATAACAGAGAAAGATAAATTTTGAAAGAAATTGTCATATTTTCTCTTGTAATTAGCTGAGCATTAGAATCAAAGCTATATTACTTAGTTGCAATGTGTTTACTGTTCTGGGTCATGATTTTTTACATGTCTAACACAATTTTAATACTTCTATCTTTTACAACAGGACTTAGCTCAGACCAAAATAATCACTATATTAAGTTTTTTTTCTTAGCCACAGAAAGCAGTCCACTTCATTACTGCAGAAACAGCAAACCTCCCCAGCCCATCATTAATTCTTACTGTTTTAATTACGAGAAAGAAAAAACAAAACACCATTCTCTCTGGAAGAGTTTGTGCATAATGACACTGTAAATACAAATCTTAACAAAAGCTACAAAAGGTACAAACCAGACAAGTCTGCTGCTGAAGTCAGGTTGTGGTAAAGATCAGATTTGGTAGGAAATTAATTTTTCCCTCTGTCAAGCTGGTCTTACGCTGCTCTAAGCCCACTGAAACTCACTGCATCGCATCTGTCTGCCTAAGAACAAAGCCCTTAAAACTGTCCTAACCATGAGCTCAGACCACATCCCCTCATCCTAATTTGACAAAGTTCAGGGAAATGTCAGCTCGGAGCTAGTCTAGAAAAGAACTATTTCTATAATGAGCATGAACTGGGATTCTAATCCCAAGCAGCTCTTCAGCGTGGGGGAAGTTTTGATGAAGATGCGGCACTTGGGCTCATTTCTAGCTTGGGCTGGTTTCTTCAGCAGTTCTTTCACAACAGAAGCCAAATCAATAAACCCAGAGCACATCTACAGTAATAGAGATCCACGATGGATGGGATTTTCAAAGGTATGAACTGACTTAATTAAGAACATTTTGACCCAATGGCTTTTGGATCTCAAACTGACGCATGAGACAAGTGTTAGAACACAGAAATTGCATGTCCATGCTCCCAAAATGGAATATTTAGAGTCCAGCCTGTGCATGTGTGGCACCTCAGAGATAACAAGTTTGCATGTAAACTAGGGAATTCAGGAAGCTTAAGGTGATGTGGATGAATGCACTCCACATATATATGACTGAAAGGCTGGAGCCTTTTTTGTTTGTTTTAATTTTAATAATCAGTGATATAAACTGTGATATTTCACATTTCAAACTGGTGAGAATTAGCCAAAAGGAGATAAAGTGAGGGAAAAAAATCTAAATGTAAACCACAACCTTACAGTGAAATCTAATAATTCCTCCAGGTTCAGATTTTGATCAATATTTTTGATAAATAAAAAAATTTTGGTTGCATTTTTGAGTCAGCACCCAAGTCCAAGAGATACAGATGCAAACTGAGAGGATTTTTGTATCAATTCCTAATCCAGCCCTGAAACTTTCTGTGTGAGAGCTGTGCCTGACTCAAATTCATTTGCTTCCAAGCACTGAGTCTTCCAATACTGGGAAATAGATGTGATTAGACAAATAGATAAGAAACTCTAGGGATCTTGTTAATGGTCAAAGTTTCCTGCTTACTCAGGACTCTTTTAAAAGAGTAGTAACAGAAGCAAAGAGGACAAGAACACCTGGCATTCATGCTAATAATAAAGCAAAATCAATACACAAGTTAAAGCAAATCCAGAACCAGAGAAATAGATTCTTCTACTAAAAGAAATACCTTTTTCTTCTATTATTCATTTTTACAACTAATGACTACTTGTACCAGGACTTTGTATTTGTTCACAGTCTGGTTACATTGCATTCACTTCAACTCCTGAAAGATCTAGCAGGCAGATTATTAGAAGTAGTATAATCTTCTATGGAACACAGAAAGGGAAAAGCTTCTTGCATGTATCTTTGCTGATTAACAGATTCTAACAGTAACATCTGGAGTAACAGTGGCCAATCCAAACAACTCACTGAATAATTATTTTCATACACACACACAAACATGCAAAAAACCCAAATATGAAATGGTTACTCTGATACAGAAAATTTCTTGAGAACCTGACCTGTCAGCAATGAAACCCTTTCAACTTCTATGGACTTTGGATTAAAGTGAGTAAAGTGAGAAAGACAGAGAGCTGGTGAGAGGAAGCATAATGTACCTTCACATCCTGCAAACCTTCAAATACTGCATAATTATCAGTTTCAGCTTTACCCTCCACCATCATCCCAATTCTGTATAGTGGTACTATGATCAAGAGGCCAGGCAGACCCAGCTCCTGAGACTCCAAGAGAAGACATGCAACTGCATTTCTAGCATGGATTGAACACCAATTGAAATCATGGAACAAAATCCATCCCTTACTGGACAGAAAACAAAATCCTGCAGCGCAGACCGATAACTTTTCATGGAAGATGGATGATAGAGTGGATACAGAGACTTACTCCATAAAGAGCAAGGGTTTGTACAGTGAGGTCACCTCACTAGGTGAGAAATAACTCCTTTAAAGAAATAACCTTGTTCTGGCCCTGAGTTGTCTCTGCCTGCTTGCCTGTATTTTGAGCAGCTGCTCACCTCTTTCCATGGGCACCCTGGTTCACAAAATCCAGCAGGGCTGCTCACAAATAACCAGTGACTGGGAAAGCTAGCAGGGAACAAAACTTAGAAGAGACTACTTCAGAAACCCTGAAGCCTGGAGTATAAGAGGAAAGGACTTATTTCAGAGACAGAGTTACAAACAGCCCAAAGCTTTGCAGCCACTGAGAAAATTAGCAGAAGAGCCTTCCATGACCTTATTTATGCTGTGTTTACTAAAGTACAACATGTTAGAAAAAATGTAGACTTTCTTTTCACCTTTCTCCTATAAAGTAAGTTTTTCTTTCTGATTTTGTATTTAATATCTCAGGGCTCATGACCAATTTTCAGCAACACAAAGAATAGTGGTTGGGGCTTTTTTGTATCTTTCCTTTCTTTTCTTTTTTCTTTTTCCTTTTCCCCTTTCCTTTCCTTTCCTTCCCTTCCCTTCCCTTCCCTTCCCTTCCCTTCCCTTCCCTTCCCTTCCCTTCCCTTCCCTTCCCTTCCCTTCCCTTCCCTTCCCTTCCCTTCCCTTCCCTTCCCTTCCCTTCCCTTCCCTTCCCTTCCCTTCCCTTCCCTTCCCTTCCCTTCCCTTCCCTTCCCTTCCCTTCCCTTCCCTTCCCTTTCCTTCCCTTCCCTTTCCCTTTTCTCCTTTCCTTTTCCTTTCCTTCTTTCCTTTCCCTTTCCTTTCCTTTTCTTTCCCTTCCCTTTTCTTTTCCTTTTCCCTGTCCTGTCCTTGCCCTGTCCTTTTTTTTCTGGTTTTGAGCTGCCAATGAGCATGGATATGAAGAATTTGAAGGCCAAGCAAAGGTCATGTACCAGGAATTACTTATCCCTCTCAAACAGCTTGCTCTTCTCCCCTTGCCCCACTTTTGATCAGGACCGTGGTAATTGCCATTATTTAGTGGGAAGGGGTCCTCGGGAGCCCCGGGAACTTTCTCAGGGTGAGTGGCAGAAGTAATCACTTGAGCTGTTAGGCAAACAAAACCAGCTACCAGTTCTCACAGGGCTTCTAAGACCCACATGAGCTGCTCTGTCCCCTTCCTTTGCTTAAGCTATTTGCTGACTGGCTGGCACAAGAAGCCATCAATGTTTGCTCACTGCCTGTAAAACATTTTTCCAAAGGCAAAAAAGCATGGTTCCTTCACCTCTCCCCTGCCAGCCCAGACTCTGAGCAGGACCCAGCTCTCCTGCCTGCTCTCTTCTCTCCCACCCCTCTGTCTGCCCCTCTTGGACTGTTTTAGAAATCCCCTCTGGTGTGTTTCCTTTATGCACTGGCACAGATTTTAATGCCAGTTCTTAGTCTGTCATCAATGAACTCTGCCAGCTCAAGAGCCGACACGGCTCGCAGTTGGCAGCAAAGATCTACTGAAGTGCGGGGTAACATTTTTTCAGTAGCAGCCTTTCATGTAAAATACTGAACTCTAGTGCAGTCTTTCTGCTAGAGGCTGCCATTAAACTGTAATTCCCTGATAGACTTATAACCCTGATTTCCTACCAGCTGGCCTGGGCAATGATTTCAGCACTCCACCCGGCAGAGCTGCTCCTCACGCGGCAGAAAGGCACGCTCGGATTTCAGCCCCGCGCTGGGACAGCAGGAACGCTGCGGCTCCAGCCAGGGACACGTTTCCACAGCAGATGGCAGCACCCAAAACTCTGAAACTTTCCAGCTGGCCAAGCTGTTCCACAGGCTCCCAGCTTCTGCAGTCTTATTTCATTTCCACTCATTACCCACAATGGGTGAAAGGTCCTCCTCCTTCCCTGTCCTATCCTGGTTGTAATAACCTCAGTTTCCTTCCAAAAGTCCTACACCCCACCATTCCAGAGCAGGTGATGCTCAGCTTGTTCTGCTAAAAGGACTTCCAGGATGAGTGAGAACTGAGAAACTGGCTCTGTGCTGGCTCTTACTCAACAGCTTTATTTCATCCCATAAGAAAACAATATGACATATTCATCAGGGCATGAAACTTTGTACTTCACCTGGAGCATCTGTGGAGTGAAAACAGAGCAGCAGTAACAGGTAATGCTTACACAGATTACAGGCCAAAGGAACTGAGATGTGGAGAGGGAATGAGCTCCAAGCAACCATTCTTGGCTTTGAAAACTGAGAGCACAGCATATGTTGTCTTTATTACTCTCCCATTACTCGTGTACAGCAGGGAACAGGGCATGTTCCCCTCTGTACCAACTCCACGTCTCCTCACAGAACCACAGAATGGTTTGGGTTGGAAGAGACCTTGAAGATCATCTATCTACAACCCTCTGCCATGGGCAGGGACACCTTCCACTCTCCCAGGTTGCTCCAAGCCCCGTCCAACCTGACCTTGGACAGTTCCAGGGATGGGGCATCCACAGCTTCTCTGGGCAACCTGTGCCAGGGCCTCCCTCACCACACTCACAGGGAAGGATTTTTTCCCTAATTTCTAATCTAAACCTCCTCTCTGTCCTGTCTGAAAAGTCCCAATTCTCTCTGCCTTTCCAGACGCTTCCCTTCCAGCTGCCAGCTGTGTCTCCAGCCTGCCTGCACCTGTTACACCTGTATAACTCACACAAATGCTCCCCAGTTTCTCTCAGGTCCAAGGAACAGTAACCACACCTTCCTAAACCGTTCCAGCTGCCTTGGCTCATTTAGCCTGAAACCAGCACAAGCAGCAGTGACAGTCCCACAGGCAGGGAGCTCTTCAAGAGCACAAGCACAGCCAAAGGCAACAGTGTCCCCCAACACCAAGGTCCTCAGAAACAGAAAGGGATGGAAGAAAAGGCTGCAGAAGACATGAAGATGAGCTCTCACTTGCAATGACAGAGAAATTACAGTGTGCTGCTGCACAGCAGCTGTCTGCTGGATGCCTCTGCACAAGGCAGAGGGCTGTATGTCCAAACCACATTCCACCACGGCACAGCTAACAGTGGCCACTTTGGGAGGCAGACCTAGTTTTAACCAAAGAATAAAAAGACCCAAATCTGCAATTAAAAAAAAAAAAAATAGTACTTTATTCTGTACTTTTTCTAGTACTGCCTTTTCAAACCTCATTGCTTTAGTTCGTGCTGATTTGGCAACAAATGTGTTAAAGAGATTTGCAGTGGCCCTGATGTGTATGAAATAACACAGGCTGTTTTTTTCTTCCTCCAGATTTCTCTGGCAGTGTAATGCACTTGAGAAAAGCACACTGAGACAAATATGAGTGAGGAGGGTTAGGACTACCTCTAGTACTACCCTGCAATCACATTTTAGTGTGTATAAGCTGATTTCTTAGTGCAAATGCAGAAGCCATTGCTCCTGCAAATTAAGAGCTGAGATTGTTTTCCTGTTATGCTCCTGATAATTTAATTTTAGGCTTTAATTTTTTTGTGGGGTGCATTTCTAAACCTTGTTTTATGTGCCCAGACCCCTCTGTTTTGCCTCCTGCATTCAGAGGTTTTAGTGACCAAGGACAGGGAAGAAAGGAAAGGTAGCACTGTTTGCTGTGGCTTTCATTCTGCTCCATTCCCCTTCCCAGATGAATGCAATAACTTTCACTGCCACTTTGTCAGCAAGACAGAAATATGCAGCATCAAACATGCCATGTTAAAGTGCTGTCTGGGATATGAGCTGAGGGAGCTTGAGCCTTTGCTTGTGTCAACAGCATCTTTCACATCTCACAGGCACAGGGAGATGAAGGTCACTGAGGAAGAGCACTCGAATCAACACAAACCCAACTGTAAAGCTTGAAAGGAAAAATTACTCCCTATTTCTGTTTCTCATTTTTGACCAAAAATAATAGAAGGAAGGTATCTATTTTAGAATATCACACAGCTAACATCCACTCACCCTCAGACCACCTGCACCTCTAAGATAACTATAGCACTGTGCCCCCCAGCATCAGCAATGTGAACCCTCCTAACACACTCCCCATCCCTGCCTTTGTGCAGGACTAGGACTGGAATGTGCTTTTCCTACTCTTTAAAGCCACCTGGCCAGCCAGACATTGGATGCCACTGGGAAAAGTCTCTGTGTCAAATACCAAGTGGATCAGCAGAAAGTCACAGAAGGGGACAGAAATGCACACTCAAGTCTGACCTGTGCACTGATTCAACAGAGTGGGGCAATCTGAATGAAAGGACAGCAGATAATTCACCCTGGCAGCAACACTCTATTCCTATATTGTCTTCCACAGATGAATTCAGAGAATATGAAAAACCCCAGGTAATGAATCACTTTCATTATGCTTATATACTAATCAGGTTAGGACTTCCACTGGCACTGCACAGCAGGGAGTATGAAACACAGGAGAATGACGAGGCCTGCAAAAGGTGGGGGAGAAAGTCCATGGGTTTATCACAAACAGTGCCCCCAGTCTTGAGCTGTTATCACTGTCTGAAGACATCCCACACTTCCCTGCCCTCGACAGACCCTGATGTTAAAAACATCAAATCAACAGCAGGGATACTGGTCTTCCAAGTGACTGGGAGTTTAGTCCCTCTCTTCAACAATCAACACAACAGCCACTCGAGTGCAGCTGCAGGCCCACTCAAAAGATGGCAAATCTACCACATTATTTCAGGAGATGGAGAGATCAAGGCTAATAAAGAAACAACGCATGACATTGATTTTTCAGGTTTACAAGATGTTTCAGACAGACCTGGTTCTGTGGCACTTGGCACATTGTCAGAGTTCAGCATGGAAATAAGTCATGTGTGATCCCTGCCATATAAACTCCATTTAGTACCCATGGTAAATTTTTATGATGGGAGTGAGTTTTGCATGTTTTTTCATTAAGCAATATCAGAAATAATAAACTCTGTACAATGTTGCCCACAGAGCTGGCAATTTCCTTGTCCTACACTGCATTCTCCTGTGAGATCTGTGCTGACTCCAGTGCTGGAGAAGCATCTGGACTGGACAGACAGAAAGGGATCACCAGCCAGAATCCCAGGCACTCCTGTACCACTAGACAGAGGGTGAATATTAAAGCTCAACAGCAATCCCAGTTTCTTTGGACTCTCACTCCCTTTGCCATAGGAACATGTGCCAAAGCACAGTTAATCTCACTTTTCCCTTTTGTGCTCCTTAGCTAAGCATCAGATGGAGACAGGAATACAGAAAAGCAATATGCTGCCAGCAAAGTTTCATTGTCAGGGCTGTGTCCCAACGTTATTTATGCTACATCATCGTTGATGTTCTCTGCTCCAGATGAAAGGAGAGCAGATACAGCCTCCAGTCATGAATTCACAGTCCTTCCCACATTCTCACCTGAAGGGAAATGCCCACTGCAAAGAAAGGCCAAGTTGTAAAATAGTTGGATTTTGGAGGAATACTCAGTTCAGGTAGGAATGCACAGTGTCCATTTCAGGACAATGCTGAACAGCAGTCAGCACTGCACTCCTGTTGTCCTGAAGACTGGTCCCATACTGAGCTGTACAGCAAGAAGTGACCAGCAGCTTCTCACAAGAGATTATTCCCCTCTGTTCATTTGAAATTGCATATGTAGTAGTAAAAGAGATGTCAGCAGACCAAAGAGAGCCCACCAGAGGACAGATGAGATGATTAGGGAGGGGAAAGAACCAGATAAAATACGAGGGGAGGGTGAGGAAAGGGGGGTTTGTCCACCCTGGAGAGGAGGCAGTCCATGTGGTAATCTAACTGCACACTTCCACTGCCAGCAGGGAGCTTACAGAGGCAAGAAACCTCTGTACAAGTTGCAAGATGGGCAATTGCCACAGTGTAGAAGGAGGCACCCTGTTTGAATTCTGTGCTACCCTCCCCTTACACACTGCTTTATTGGTGAGATGAGGGGGGCCGAAATGTTTAATCCAGGCAATGCCATTTTCTTATCAACAGAATGTCCATCACAAAATGAGAGGAGGAAAAAAAAAAAAAAAACAGAGAAACATCCAGAGCATGGCCCTCAGGTGTGTGACTACCATGGAGCAAGGAAAGAACCTGTCCCTCATTTCTGGGCCTAGATATGCATATTTGTCCCCCACAGTCATTGCATGGTATGGCACAGTGCTGCCAATGGGCAGAAGAGCCCTGAGAGGGATTCTTCTTACCTGCAGGGCCACCTATTTTTAACAAGTTTTTCAGGTGATTTAGAAGAAGGTATTCCTATGCCTCCCCAAACCTTTGTGTTTGCAATTTAAGCAATCAGGGGCATTTTCTCTGAGGCATCCCTGGTTGTTCTGGCTGTCAAACATGGAGGCTGAGAGCTGTCATGGACAAGGAATCATGCAGGCTTCTTCTTGCTTAAACCCACCCCAGCATTCTGTGTTTACTCACCAGCTGCCATTAGAACAGAACATCATCCCTAGGCTGAACCAAGAAGCTGACTTTGATATCACTTGAATTACAAAAAGAGAACTACTGCAATGCCCAAGTCACTGCATGTGAGGAAACTGCAGATAAACAACAGCTTCTGACACAAGGGAGTGACAGCCAACATGAACCTCTAAAAGCATCAGCTTATCATTCTTATTATCAACCAAGCACCCACTTTCCACTTTTAAGTCACATGCTACTACCAAAAATGAACATGAGGATTACATTTAAATCAGCAAACAGTAATGAAATACTTCACAGAGAGAACCTGTTAGAGAGCTGGACCTGTTCAAACATTACTGGAGTGGTCAGATGATGGCCTAGTCCAAGAAGATGGAAACTCTGCAGTGCACTTCAGTTTTCTGCCTCTGAGGAAGAAGATTTCTTTGATATGTGAATACTCTAAAGAGCAGTGGGGATCTCCAAAAAGCAACATCAAATGGAAGTCCTGTCATGACAATTTCAGACTTTACTATTTGCAAATCCAGCTTCGGACAGTAAAGGATGATCCCATTTTCCTGGGAACCCTGCCCCTGACCAGTGCAAAAGTGCTTTTCATGACATTTGTCTAAAGACTGAAAGCTGCAAGTCACGTGCAAGAGGATGGGAAATTCTAAAAGTGTGTGGGGGTTACTTCCAATCTTCCCATGAACAAAAAAAAGACCAACCCAGCATTACAGCAAGGCAGGTTTAGCAGCCCTTGGGAAAGATTTTATAAAACCTTTACACTGAATTGTTTTCCCTGTGTAAGCCAGCACTGTTGTTTAACACAATGGCCTCCACTTAGCACGAGCTGAGGGTCAGCAGCCTTCCTGTGAGAGGTAAAAAAGGTGCCTCCCAGCACTGTGAGGAGCTAAGTAGATAAAACATTTCAGCTGAAAGAGAAAATACCTGCCTGCAATGACACACCAGTGGTTTTATGTGCTGCACTTCATGCGCAGCTCTAATGCAACTCTGAGGGCTCTGAACAAACTCACTCACAGCCTGGGGAGGGAAATGCTGTGTCTGGAGCTGATCCCAGCTGGGGCTGAGGATGCTGAGGGAGAGAACAGTGACTGTGGCTGCAGCCAGCTCTGCCTCTTGCCTGTCCCTGCACTGGCTGGGTGTGAGCCATCACCTCCTTGTCACTGACAGACATTTGACAAGCTCTTGATTTCACCTTCTCCTTCTGAGCAATTTTTGTTCTGTTTCTATGTTAAAAATCCCTCAGTTTGCAGAATCAGGAAAGGGAGAGGCTGAGATCTTCAGGCCCTTATCACATTTACACTTAGGGGGGAGAAGAGTGCTTTTTTAGCTCATAGCCTCCTATATAAACTTTCAGCAAAAATGTGGTATAGCATTATAATGACTATAATATTATAATAGCTTGTCCTTTTTCTAGGAAGAAGTTGCTCTATCAACAGGCTCTCTGAACAGCTGACTAATCTTAAACAGTTTCTGAGTATTGCTTCCAGGAATCTGAGTAATTTTAGTAATCAGTTCTGCAAAGCTACAGTGTAGAGAGCACCTACATTTCTACATTTTGCCTTCCCCTCTCTTCTTAATTCTTGTACTCGGGTCCCATGCACCTGAACTTTTGCAAACACCCACGGAATAAGTAGCCTAGGAAAGAGTTTGCTTAAACTACATAAATGTCTGTTAGCAACTCAGGTGATGCACAGCAGACAAGACTTCCCAAAGAGAGACAAAGGGCTATTAATTCTAGTTAGCTGCACATATGAAATATGCAGCAAACAACAAATATCCACAAGAACATACACAGCACATTTTGTCCCAGAGGACAAAACTCAGAAGTGAAAACCACGAATGACAGAAAACAACACTGCAGTATTGCTGAAAACTATTCAGCTTTAGAAGTAGAGATCAAATGTTTGCCTGTGAGAATAGGCAAAAAAATGACAACAGGATCAGAGTTGTGAGTGGGATTCCTGCCATGATATGCAGCAGGGAGAAGATGTTCAAATAACAAGGTTATTTTGACAATAATATTGTGTTGGTAGGCGTTTTGTATGAAAAGCAGAAAGTACTCCCCAAATGACAATAATAATAACAACAACTTCAGGTGTCTGGTTGCCAGCACTAGCATTTCATAGGTGTGAAAGAGCATAAGGATGTCTGCTTTTATGGTTATTTGTTGGACAGAAGGGGTATCTACGATACTCATGGATTAAAAAGTATCCTGTAGGAAGTTATTATACACCAATTGACTAGGAAGGTCAATGCTAGTGACTGACTGATTAAAAATGAGATTTGTAAAAAAGAATCAGCTGAATAGCTTGTATACATGAAATATTGCAAACAACAGATAATGCACCAGGGGATTTATTACTAAAACCAATTTGATTTGTAAGCCTTAGGTAATTTACAACCTGCAGCTGAATAAGAAACAGGCTGTTCTCCTCTAGAAAACAATTCTCTTGGCAAAAAAATAGAGGAAAAAACCAACCAGAGAGGGAAAGAGGAAAAACCCACAACCCTTCAGGTGGCAGAGCTCTGTGCTCCACAACTTCATGTGCTGCATTGTCAACCAGTCTGGCGGAGAGGGGAAAGCTGACAGCTCTCCAGAGGAGCTGTGCAGGAGTCTGGAACGGCACAGACCTGATCCTGCATGTAATGAGAGAGAGAGCAGAGCTGGGAGGCAAACCCCTCCCTGGCTGCAGCAGGGCACAGCCCGCCTGCTGCTGAGCCCCACGTGTGCCCCTGGCACACACACACAGCCTGGCCGTGCTGGGGGGAGCAGGGCAACCAAAACCTCTGGGTTCTGCTTGCCAGACATGCACTGCAAACAGGCATTCAATTAGATTGCATTAAAAAACCCCAACCTGCACTCAAAGTGTCTTACTCGAAAATCCAGAGAATAGACAGCCAAATCAAGGAAATACTGACATATCTGTGCTCCTCTTTTATGCCTCAGGTTAAGCACACTGGAAAATCCTCATTAGTTGACAGTTTTAGCTGAAGGTCTTGTGCACCAGGCTAGCTGAGAATATTAGGCCTCATTAAATTAAAAAAAAAAAAAAAGAAAACAGGAACAAATATAGCTGTTGTAATACGCCATTCGGTTTGTCTAATTCTGCATTAATTGGTACCCATGTAACAGACCTCCTGCATTCCTTGCTGAACTACACCAAACACAGGCTCTTAACACAACTGAACACAGCAAACACAATCAATCCTTCTTTTGCTCCTGCCAGTGCTGTCCCAAATAGGCTCTGAAGGAAGATAGAGACTTTTCATGACCTCCCAGCAGGTGAGGCAACCCAGAAAATGTGGCTGTGGTGGCAACTTTGACTGGAGCATCTCCCTGATGAGGAAAGGCTGAGGGAGCTGGGGCTGTTCAGCCTTGAGAGGAGCCCCAGCTGAGAGGGGCCCTCATCCCTGTCTGTCCCTGTCTGCAGGGAGGGCTCAGAGCAGGGACCAGCAATGGCACACGAGGAATGGGCAGGAACTGATGTTCAGGAAGTTCCACCTGAACACGAGGAAGAACTTTTGCTGTGCAGGGCCTGAGCACTGGAACAGAGACCAGAGAGGGTGTGGTACTTCCTCACTGGAGGACCCATCTGGACACACTCCTCTGCCATCTGCTCTGGGATGAGCCTGCTGGGACCAGATGAGCCACTGTGGTCCCTTCCAGCCTGACCCATCCTGGGATTCCATGAACCTGGAATCTTCACCCTCCTTTCTGGCAGCAATGCAGAAGAGGGTGTTTTGCAGGATAGTTGTACCACTTCCACATAGATGGCATTAAAAACCACACAGCTGTATACTAAAACACACCCATCTGCATAGACCTAGAGAGCATCAGCATGAGAAAAAGAAGGAACACACAGTTTATTCTCTGCATAATATTCACAGATGTGATTTGGGGTTTTATCTGTTCTGACATGTGATCTCTCCCATGGCATTGCAAAGCAGTGATATAAAAACACCACTTGAAGGCACATGAAATCCTTAGGAAAGGCAGTTGTGCCAGTCAGCATCGAGTGGAGATGCTGCTAGCATGCAGATTTTTAAAGGAAAGTATCTCGTTGGCATTCCTTTGTGTCCAGTGGGCCTCAATTAAAATCAGCCACTGTGCAACAATTTAAAAGACGAGAAATACCAACGGAAAAATAAAGAATGGTTTTATAGCCTCATGCTTGTGGTGAGTAGGATCTGTATGAGGATTATGATAATTCTGACAAAATTAATAGGTATTGCCATGCTGTAATTTGGGGAAAGACAGCGTACTAGAACAGAAAGGAAGATTATGGCCAGGTCTCTGCTTCTCCATCAAAGCCCCAAGGCTGTGCTGCAGGACACTCACACTGACCCTGCTGACATGGGCTCCAAAGCACTGGCACCTTCTCACCCCAGGCACCTTCTCATGAAGTTCCTCTGTCCCAAGTCTTTAAAGGCAGTAGGATGAAGAGTCATCAAGAGTTTAAGCTAGAAAATGCTTGAGAAAGGGAAAGGATGCAGAGCTCTACTTTTTAAAGTGCTGAGTGAGATCCTTTTACTTCCATTAGCAGCATTGCAAAATGACTTGAAATAGGGAGGGAACAGGAATTTTCACTCTTTGCTCAGCCTGAAAGACTTATCTAAGTTAGGTGACCTAGTACATGCTTTTTACTGCTCACCCTGGAAATAAACCCCTCAGTTTCCATTCTCATGTCCATTCTGGCTCTGCTCTTTTTTGCTAATGTGCCATGTTCTCTCTTTCTGCCCTGTTCTACCACAGTGCTGTTTCCTTTCCCTGGACATAATTAATTAATTAATGAACTACAGCAAAACTAAGCAATCAGAATGCAAACCAAGAACGAACAGTGCACTGGAAAGATGAGATACCCCTTTTAAACATCAACATGCATGCCAATTTAACTTTCCCTGCCCAGAACCAGTTTGGCCACCAGAACTCAGTTCAAGAGGACACTCCAATAGGAGAGATGTTCCCTGGAGTGCTCTGCATGGGAAAATCTGCCAGTGGTGATGATGTTTTGACAAAAACACCACTTCCATGCTGTCAGCATCCCCCATGGTCAAGGGATCTCCATCACTCACCCTCAGCATGCCCCAAACAGATCACACAAGCTGTAATATGCTCGTCCTCACATCCACGGCATCCAAGCAGATCACCTCTTCCATCCAGGAGTGCTTGGGCCATTTTGAGTGCCATTCCCAGCCTGTGGAGATCGTGGCTTATTCCTCAGCACCACGTGGTTCTCTGCATTCTCTTGACTTAGCAGGTCACTCATTGACAGTATCTTAAAGTGATTTATGTCTCTTTGCTGTCCTCAAAGCCAGAAGAGACAGGCATTACTCAGAGCTCTCCTCTGTTTTCTTCCTGCCCCTCTGGAATAATCTCTGCTGACTAAACAGGAGCAAGAGAGCTACAGCCTCAGCTTGAGTTCCCTTTCCTGACACCTCCTGGAATCTCTGGGAACTTGCACAGCTCTGAATGCCTTGGTGCAGCTCTCCAGTCTCCACTGGCCCATACTCTGGCATGCACACACAGACACACATCCAAGCAGTCCTAGGGCTTCATCCCTGCACTTCTGGCTGATGAAAAGAGCAGCTGCATGGAAAACCCCTCTGAGACCGACTGTACATTCTGCAAAATGGCCTCTACAGCAAGTAAATAACAAATAATGTGATCCTTGTTTTTCATTTACTCTGTAGGTTCCTTTTTAGTAACCGTAGTAACTCTTTGTAACTTTACTTTTTAGCATGCTTTCACAGCATGTTCACTGACTCCACAGTATTTAATAGGAGGCTTATATACTATTTTCAGGGGGACTTCAATTATGAATTAAACCGTAAACTTCTTTGTCTCTCTATTTTTTAGTTCCTCTAACACTTTACTAAGTGACAGTGTATTCAAACTCCTCTTCAAACATACTGCTCCAAATTTTTACATTAAGAAATAAGGCTATACTCTAGGTCTTTCCTGACTACTGCTCTCCTCATGGCATCAGATTCAAACCAAACCAAACCAAGCAGTGAGCTAAAAAAAGCCCAGGCACCAAATAAACACTGACCAAGATGAATCCTGAGCTTCAATTATTCAATGTTCCTTCATCTTGCTACATACAGCATATTTAGTTGAAATAAATAGAAACACTTATATTTCACAGTCACCTCTGTCCATTTAAATGGCAAAACACATTTGACTTTGTAATGAACTGCAGAGCTGTTTAAACAGCTCCGTGTTTTGGAATTAAGCAATAGGCCCCATGAAATCACTCATTACCACCAAGTCTGCTGATTAGAGCCTCAGGCAACTGTAAGGGCAGTTAACCCTCTAAAACCACAGTTTCCAGGCCCAGTAATGACTTATTCCCAGGCCTTTCTTCTGTTAGATATGCCATCCCTTCCAGAACACAGCTTTACCAAAAATGCCTTAAAATTCACATCTCTGTCCGATCATTCATTAATAAATGTGAAAAGTAAACACACTGGGTACAGTTACTGGGAGAAGGCTGTCTCCTAGAACAGCCAGAAACCAGGACAATGTTCATTTACAGTCACAGTCTCTAGGCCAGTAACAAGAAGCCTGGCAGGCCTGCAAAACTGTACCCAGGAAACACTGAATATATCAAATATCATCTGCCTGTGTTTAATAGATCTGACTGACCCCTGAATGCAACACCTCAGTACATTAGGAAAGGGGAACGTGTCCTGCTCTACTGGACTCCAAAGGGGACAGCTGGGACACCATTCCCATCTTCAAGAATGGCAGGACAGAGACTGATCACCTAATTGTAAAGCAAATTCTGCACCCCAGATTTACCTTCAGAAAAGGATCACAGGCTACTTAAACATGGTTCTAAGCAGTGAATACATTCAATAAACCATTTTGCTCATTTTATGTTCAGTTTGTAAGTGAATATATATATAATTACACCCAGTTATGTAAATATTGGAGTATTTATATCCTATAAATATTTTGTTTACAAATCTGTTACAAAACCACCCCAACTTTAGTTTACTTAAACCAAGAAGACTGACTTGCTTTTTACATATATTCAAAATTGTTTTTTCTATTAATAGAATGTCTGATGGACTGATGGTGGATGTCACAGCTGCCAAGTTCTTAAGACTTTGGTTTTGTGTCTGCAGCTACCAAGCTGTTAAGGCCGTGGCTCAAAGCAAGTCTATTTTCAGTTTTTCTGGTGTACACCCAGAATCAACCATATTTCACACAGAGCTGATACTAGTGTTCAGACTTCTTATCAACTGGAAGTTTAATATCACACGATAACATCACAGTGTGCTGTCAGTGGAATCAAAATGTGAACTCACTGCTAGAGAGCAGTAGGATTTATTTTCATGCTCTCTAACCACAACAGCCACAGAAATAAGTATCTGTGGGACAGGGAGGGAGGGAGGGAAGTGAGGTTTTTCAAAGGTACAAAGACAAATTTCTTGCTGATTAGATAATATATAATTATATATTATGTAAGGTGAAAACATGCCTATGCAATTTAATGTTTTAGAGAAAAATATACACGTAATTGAATTTAAAGCTATCTGTAACACTTGCACTGGCTAGCACCTTCTGATGCCTTGTGAAGGCTGACCTAGAACAGGGGCTAGACAGAGTTAAAGAATAAAGTAGGAATTCATTAGAAGGCCTCAATGGATACACCTTGGGCAGTACAAGAGCCCAGCCAGGACTACAGCCAAGATGAACCCCAAAAGGTCACAAAATGGA
>VZSE01014914.1:17934-31714 GCA_013398275.1 Promerops cafer | reverse complement strand
CACTAAAGCAGTACAGAATCTGAAAAATACACAAGCTAAAACCTGAGGCATCAGCTCAAACTTTTCTGCTCGGAAATGAAACTGAGGCAGTGAGTTGAAAAAAAATGCCTGTTCTTGTTCTACTCCTGACATGGAGAGAACACCTGAGAGCAGAAATGAACCCGTGCATGCTATGTGCATTTTAAGGCAGAGATATAAACAAAATTCTTTGAAGATCTCCTTTTGGGACACGGCAGCTCCAAGGAGTCCCCAGCATTCTGTGGTGCTCATGTCCTTTCCCAGCTCAGAGCACAGCTTGCCTCCCACTCCAAGGCTGCTGGTGTGGCAGCCAAGCCTGACAGGAGAATGACGGCAGCTCTGGAGCAGCCCTGCTCCTGCAAATTACCCTGACAGCCAAGGGCTGCTGGGGGAGAGGGGCTAAGCCACGCTGCTCAGCCACCAGGAGCTGCAGTAATTAGCTGGTGTAATGAAGAGTGAGGGAAGGAGCGGAGCAGTGCACGGCGCAGCGCGGTACTGTCAGCAATAGCATCCTCCGAGGCTCCGCTGAACAATGCCCCGCTGAGCCCCCAGTAATCTCTACACATGGCTACCCATGAAGAGAGTAATTAAGAAATGTCATTGCCTCCTTGGGAAAATACCACCGTGTCTCAAAAGAATGATGATAATCTCCGTAACAGCCCTGTTCTCTCTCTCTCTCCTCTTTGTTTTGGTGGGGAATAAAATGCGTTACAATGCAGGGCTTTTGTTCTTCCTTTTGTCACACCAACCCAAACAAAGCTGTGCTGGCTGAGCCGACACAAAGCTGCATTCAGAAGCGAGTGCAGGCCCTCCCTAAATCTGAATTACTGGGGAAGCCACATCTGCACTGGGCATCCCTGCTAAAAAGAATATTTGGAAGTCAAGCACCAGGCACAAGGCAAGAAAAATCTTATAAACTCAGGTCTGCAAAGAGCAAGTTTTTACAGGAACTTCTGGATCCAACAAGCATCCAGTGGTCTGGTGAAAGAGGCACCTCTACAGCCCTTATCCAAGGGCCAGGGAAGTCCACGCAGGACTGCTGCTTCTGTGTGACTCCTGAAGAGCAGCACTCCTGCAGAGGTGTGCAGTTCACCTGGGAGAAAGACCAATACTCCCAGGCCAAGGTAAACAAGGCAAGGGCAATTTTTCCAGCACTGGGCCAGACTTGTGTCACCCCTCACCGGGTGACCTTTGTATCACGCTCATTCTTTATCCATCAGCCTAAAAGTCTGTCCCTGTTAATTGACGCCGTGCCTGAAAACATGCATCTAAAACTGATCTTAGTGGTTGTGACCTGCAGTTTCCCAACAGACAGACAGACAGACAGATAGATTCTAAAGGTTTTTCAGAGAACTCCATACTGCTGGGGAGCTAAGAGTACATCCTGCCAGAGAGCAGTGCCAGGAGTCCTCGAGGAAGCTGCCAACATCCCTGCCATTCTTTCTGTCCCTGCCTCCACGATGTCTGCCACTGGAAATGCACGGGAGCCAAAACGTATCTTGTCTGTCACAGCTGTACCTGTATAAATACCAGCAATCCCCTCACACAAGGTGTGATTAATTACCCAGCAAAGATTCCAGAGGAAAAAGGGTTATTGCAGCAGTCTGCTAATGAGGCTGATCAATTCAAATACTTTCTTCCTTCCCCAAAATTTCATTCCAGGTTGTTTACTCTGCTCTCTGGAATTAAGCACTTGTGTCTACACAGCTAACACACCTTTGATTCTCCAATTCACTGAGCATTTGGATTGTACTGGAAGTAAATATTTGCAGCTGGAGAGTAGACATTTGAGAGTTTAAACATAACTACTGCTATTTCTATTTATTCCAGCCTGTTTTTCTGCCATAATGGAAGAGATAAGACAAGAAACTTTCATCTAAAAGGTGTTTTTTGGGTAACACAGTGCTAAAAGCCCAGGTTCCCTACTGAGGGTTTCCAGCTGCCAGCACAAAACCTAGTCAGTACCACCTTTTGGCACAAATACAGCACACATGAATGTGTTCTGAGATTCTGAGCAATTTTTTCTGCAAGTACGACTACATACAGAATGCTGATGCCATGAAAAAGTAATGTATGAGGTAGTAATAGTAGTAATACTACTACTACTAGTAATAATAATAATAATAATAATAATAATAATAATAATAATGATATTTTTCCATTAAGCTATTCCCCATTTTCCAGCCTCCACTGATTTTGGTGACTGTCATTCTCCGAAGGAGCCTGATGGGTCCCTGTTAACTATGTCTAGCTTCCCAATTTCCAGACATTATCTACTGACACTGCTGGTTTTAGTCTGGCATTGCCCCTCAGGATATAGCTGAAACCAATCAGGTAAGTAATTAGGCAAAAGATGATCACAGTGAGGTTAAAAATATAATGGAAAAATGAATATTTAAAAAGAGCTGAATACACAGTTTGGAGAAAATGGAATTGATGGAAAATGACAACTCCTCACGGGCAGAAGGAAGGGTGGAAAAAGTAAGGCTTTTTAATGGCTTATGGAAGAAGGGCAAAGTATTTTTAATTTTTACACTGAATTATTGCAAAAATACTAAAAAAAGATTAAAGTCTGATAAAAGTCCAAATGGAGAATTACCTCTGCAGTAGACACATAACCTAGCCTGATAAAGTTGCAATCCTTGCAAAGGCTATATTAAGAGTTTTGGCTTCCTCTGTATCTCTGCTTTGCCTCTTTCTACAGCAAATGCATTTTTCTTCAGCTAGGGATTGGTGGGTTTGTACAAATACAAAGGGAATTTTCTACATGAGTCCTACACTTTCAGTAATGATGTCCCCAAGTCTTTTATTCTGAGTAAAAGTTGCAGAAAAATAGAAGTATTACAGGGACATGTGTAACTGATACAGCCTGCAAAAGCTGCAAGTATCCTAAATCTCCTTTTGATTCCAGGTACAGAATCAATTCTGAAGCAGTGGGCTATGCCCCTTCCTGCCCATTTATGTTATTCTTGTGTACAAGGGTCTTGAACCCAGGTGTTGGCAACGAGCTCAGATAATTTGGATGACTACTTGTCAAGTATGGCTGGCCAGGAATCCTTTTTGAAAGCAGTGTCCTTCATAAAATAATTTAACTCTATTTCTACAGCTGACCTCCCATATTATTTTATTTAGCTTGAGCAAATCCCCACAGATGCTTTGGCTCCAATGGATTTTTTTGCAACTAGAGGGGATTTGCTCACCTATTTTCAAAGGGATTTACAATAAAACATAAAGCTTTGGGTCTATACTATTTTAGCTAAATACCTGACTGAATGGGGAGATACAGCTTCATCAAAAAGCCACTGCATGTTCTAACAGGGCTCCTGAGGAGAAAGAACCACAGAGTTTCAAAGCACTGGAGAAACCCTTGGCTGAGCACTCCAGGCCCCTGTAAAACACTTCTTTTGTGGGCTACTTTGCTATGAAGCTGTAAAATGGGAAAAGAGAGAAGGGTAAAAAATGGACGTGGTGGAGAAGGGGGGGAAATTACATTTAATAGGGATATAAAATTTCACCTGACTCAGATCAAATGCTTCTGTCATTGCTGCCAGGCAAAATTATGGCATCAGTATTAACAGTGCATGCTTTTGAGTCTCTAGTCCTATTTTTCATATTGATTTGTGGCAAAGGGTCAATACAGAATCCTTCAAAAAGTACATATATGTATAGGTTTGGATACGAGTGGCAGCCAGCAATGTCTGTCTGTGCAAGTATGTGCATATTCTGTTTCATTTTTCTCTCATTTGCCACATGAACATCTTTTCAAACACATTCATTATTGTGACAACAGGTTGAATCTGCAATTCACCATCTGCCTAAACAACATTAACCTTCATGCAACCTTATATTACTATTGTTTGGCTTTGTCTGAAATTCAAAATCCCCCTAATAGAAAGAAGGTGGAGGGACAACCCCTTGCACTTGGCATCCTCTGTTCTATTAAACACACATCCACCTGGAAACTTGCATTTGAGATGGATTTCCAGCTCAAATTTCTTAATGTCATTTGGGCACGGTGTCTCAAACACAACCACAGAAGGCACAATAAAAGATGCCCATTAACCACTTCAAGGTTCATTTCATGGTTTCACTCATGAAACTGCCAACAGTAAACTGAAGCAGTTTTTCTCAGACTTTTGCAGATTCTGAGATTAATATTTCTGCAATATTAAAGATATCTTTATATAAAATGTAAACTTTTATATGTTAAATTGTTGCTTAGATAGTGGCAGTAACTTGAATTATTTCTCAACTCCATGCTGAGCATACTTTGATCCAGAAAGGAGAAACGCAGGAGTGCTGTCAAAAGCATTTTCAGAGACAATATTTGGCTTATTTTTCTTATTGCTGAAAAGAACATGCTGGGCCTTGGCTTTCCACCTATGTACAGCCTTTAGCTTCTGCTGTTCCTTCTCCTTACAGACCACACTGCCCCATGCCATCATTCCTCTGCTCAGTTCCAAACAGACCTTTCCACTGCTGCTATTGATATCCATTAGCAAAATATTTTCATAAATACTGTACAATTCACTTCCATCACCCACTAACACTCTGCACTTACTCAGAAATTAGGTTGGCAATGACTGGTCTCTGCCCCAAACTCCTCTGAAATCTAACCCTGTAAGAAGGAGGTTTTTTTGTAGTGATGAGGTGTGAGTCCACTTGCTCATACTTTACCCTTTCCCCTCTCACTGTGTAATTACATTGGCACAGGATGAACTGGTATGGCATTAAGATACAAGGTGGCCACTATAACCAAACCCCCAACCATGCTTGGATCTCTGGGAGGGCTGGAGCTGGGCTGGAATTCTGAAATTTCTGCTCCTCTCTGGTCATGACCCAGGATATGAGCCATCAGACCTACTAGTAGGAAGTGCTGCTCTGGGAATGTTGGAGTCCCAGCCCCACAGAGGCTGCATGAGAAATCTGAGGATTTAGACACCAGTGATAGCAAAGATGTGTCACTTTGAAAATAAACATCTTTGTTTTGTTTCTGCATGCTTGTTTGCTCTAAATGCCTTAGCTAAGCCTCAATAGCAATATTTCACTGTGAGAACATTATCTCCTGACAATTATGCAATTCTATTAACATCATTGCCTTTTTAATCTATGAAAGGTTACATTAAACAGAAAGAAGACACACAGGAGACTAGAGAAAGGAAAGTACCTAGCCTTTCAGGAAAAAAAAAAAAGATTATTCAAATGATTATCTTGACATTTATTTTTATATGATGGAAAATAGAACAAGAAACATAACACTGTTTTGGTGACCCGAATGCCAGCAGAAAGTAAATTAAAACTCACAAAATAAATGCAAACAACAGGACAGATTCTTCCCTCTGTTCAGATATGTTTACAAGGGTGGGGTGAATGAGATTAAATGGGAAATGGCTGTTTTGTGGACCTGTCTGCAGCAGCCATTACTGAACCATCTGAAAAAGCAGATGGAAGAGGATGATTTAAGGTTTGCTACCTTACAGAGACCCCTTGCTGCCTAAAGAGACAAGGAAAACCAAAAGAACCCCCTTTTGAAACATGAGCAGTGTAACAGCCTTCAGTGCCATAGGGTGAAAACCATCTACCAACTGACATTCATGCACTGCCCAGCACTGGATGAATATTCCAGCAAATTTTCCAGCAGCCAAGCCCCTCCCACAGTACAGCCCCAGGAACATGAATTCCAAACCCACACACCCAAGAGAGTTGCCTGGAGCAAAGAGGAGCCCCAGGCTTTCTCTGCACCTGGAGGTGCAGCATCACAGTGTCGATGAAAACACGACAGCGGGACAGAATTTGCTTATCTTTCTTAATTCACAAAAAATCCCCTGATTAATCTAATAGGTTATACATTGAATTCTTTGCTCAGTTCTCCCCAGAAGGCTCCTAATCTTGGCTACAATTTAAAATGGTCTCAGTGTCCAAACATCCCACTGCTTTAGTTCCTCCCAAAGTGCCACCTTCCAGCTGGGGTTGCTGGCCAGCAGCACACGAACCTCTGGAAACACAAATGCTCTGACTCCCCAAGTACTTGAGGCTTGTGCTCTAAAAATAACTCTGGTAGAAGGAAGGCAAATGCATGGAGAAAGGAACTGTGCATTTTTCTTTCTAAAGCTGAAAAAAAGGTGCACACGTGTTTTTTATCAAGTATGGGCAAAAGACAATTGAGACAGCAGAGAATTTACTGATGCTCCACTGCAATGGACTGGCTCTCCTGTCTCAGAGATCCCACTAGCTATTAGTTAGGAGAATTCAGAAAAATCTGTTTCTGGCCATTATCTGTTCAAGTACATCTGGGATGGCTTATGACCTGTACTTAACTGGCTCTTTGCATCGCTCGAGGACTCTTTAGCCACCCTTCCCAAGGCTATCCTGCCTCTGTACACAGTGCAGCAAGGATGTGCAACCACAGTCCCACAAGTACACATGGGGGTGGTTACTGTCCCTGTGCTCTGTCTCTGCTCGAGGGGCTGTGCAGAGAATGGAGGAGGCACTTGAAGGAGGAAAGAAACTGGAGGGCATCTTGCTTGGGAGCTGGCACTGTGCTCTGCAGAAGTTGAACAACGGCAAAGTTGCTGAAGAATTCTAGAAACTGCACCCCTATTTGCCATTGGGGCAAAACCACTAGCAGCCAGGTTAGGACACACTGCACATGTACGAGTAAAAGTTATTTTTGAGCTGTCCTTGGAATTCACATTGCTACCAAGCAAATCACATTTCCTCTGAAACTCTGTATATTCAGCCCTTTAAATTTTTTCAGTGTTCCTCACCTCACACTTGCTCCTTTCCTAATTTTCACTTTGAGATTTGTGCTCTGCACATGGCTGCTGTCAGACAAAGGTAAAGCAATGCCAGTAGTTCAGTATGCAGGGCCAGCATAAGGCATAAAAGGACAGGAGAACTTTTTAGACTTGACGTGTAGTTCTGAAAATGTGCCTCATCATTTCCATGAATTGGAAATTTCTAATTTTTATTTCTAATGGTGCTCCTCACAGAAGTATTTGCTTGCCCTTTACTAAACAGTCAGAATTACTCAGCCTGGAACTTCACTTTCTTACCTTTCTTTACTTCATCTCAAATGACTGTATTTATAATAGAAGTAGAGGGTAATGCCTGTCACAAGTCACAATCAACAAAGACCTAACACTTAGAAAAATCCTGTACAGAATGTTACTTTGGTTGTTACTGGACATTACTTGGGCTTGGAATATAGAAATTAGACAACAGGGAAACTAATACCAGCCCATATGTTCCCTGTGAAGAGCTGTGAACAGACACAGAAATGTCAGAAGGACCTCTCAAGGTCCAGCCTCCTTCTCAAAGCAAGAATATCACCAGTGCTGAGTCTACTATTTAAATATTTAGTCTGTTTTTAAAACAAACTAGCAATTGGCAAACATTGTGTTTTCTAAATATTCATTTCTTCACGGGCAATGAGCAAAAGATCTATGAATTAAACCATCCCTGGAGGTAAAAGACATCACCCATCTCTCTCTAGCTGTAAGAAGGCCTGTCACTGGAGCTCTGAGATGACCAGTTGTTACTTAACTCACACTGAGCTCAAACCATGAAAAAAATAACACTCCCACTTGCAGACATGGTTTTCCTACCAAAGTCTGCTCAAAATAAAACTGAACACTGAAATAACTGGTTGCACCAAGGTAATAGGGCAACATTTGAGAACAGCACATTTTCTCTTACTCCAGGCTGAGGTTTTCACAAGTCTGAGCTATTTAGGCACTAAAACTTTGTTGATATTCCAACAACTATGTTACAGAAGTGTCACTCACACACTAGCATCACCTACACACACCAGTGGCCAATAATGACACATTTGGGCAATATTAATACAGCTTGTTACTGCAGAAAACATAAATTAGTCCCTGTGGGGACTAGTATTATGGGCTGTAATTTCAGCTCAAGCTTCTATGACAATACAAGCCAAGGGACTGCAGTCTGAACCACGCTGAACCTAATGAGACGTGGCAGCTTTGGAAAGCCATCTATAGTTTTCCTTATAAATGGCATGCTGTCCTAATAAATGAAATGGTTTTACATGCCTTTTACCAGTTTCCACTAAGGCTAGTTCAATTTCAGAACTCATTCTTTAATTGTGATGTTATCTGAGAAGAAGCCTTTCCAAATGCCAAGGTAAATGAGCATCAACAAGGTGATGGATGAAAAAAGGAATGTATTCTGCAGGCAGACATCAGAATATAGAGACAGATTCAATTACATAACATTTACCTGGGCTCTTATGCTCCAGTCCTTCTATTAGATCACCGTGCTTAAGCCCAGACACTTTCAAAAGATTGTAGCTGGCCAGGAAAATCTGCCTGCTGGAATGGGAAAAAGCTTTGGGTATGTAAACATGCAGAGGAAGTTTTCCTCTGACTGCTAATTAGAATGAAGAGAAGTGCCATCCAGCTCCATATGGCACCCAAATACATTAGCACCCTTGAGGCAGAATTACCTGACTCATTATATGGCTTAGCAGAAAGTGTGACTCTTCTGGAGACTGCTGATGCTCCACACAAAGGGCTGGCTTTCCTTTGGGTTTTCACTTGTTTTTGTTTGGGTTTTTTTTTTTCCTTTCTTCCTGAAGAATCACAGCAAGTACTTGGCAATAAGCCACGGATTCTGTTTTAGAAACTGTACAGAAAACACTTACAGAGTTGTTTTTTTTTCTGTTATTGAACCTGTACTGACTATTAGAAACATTAGAAAAAGTAGTGTGTTACAGATCTGCTGAGGTTAAAATACCTGCTGTTTTTAACAATCTCCAATTGCTGCTGGGCTCAAAATACCCATTAGCTGTCTCTCTTCAGGGCAGTGAAAGCTTATGTAATCAATTATAAAAAGAAGACTACTTTTAAGTCTCTGCTAACCATTTCTGATAAGTTTTGGCTTCATAAACCAACTATGGGCCATAAATGATGTGATGTCTCGTGTCAATCTGGAAAACCAAAGATTTAAATTACACAGTGCAAGTCCACAGACACATATCTGTGTTCCTAATCATTCTTACTCATGGCATTTGTGACTATTTTAACTGGCTCAAACACTTCTGACTTTGCCAAGTTATGTTCCTCCTGGTGTGACTAGAAAGATAATGAAGTTTTTTTAAATGGTTGAGGTGGAAACAAAAGTAAGCCCATGGAATTTGAGAAAACCAGCCACGTGGTATATTCAACACAAATATTTCATCCTGACTTTTATGCATATTCCACATGTATTGAGACAGGCATTGCCACATCTCAGACTTGCCAGCTCTGATTTGATAAAACCCTGCCCGAGCTTGCTACAACCCCTGTGAGTGCACAGCAGAACTGGTCAACATAAACCACCTCCACCTAAAAAGTTTACCTGAAAGGGAGCTCACAGAACCACCCTGTTGGTGCAAGCCAAGAAAGCTGTAACATACAGCTGAATTTATCAATTTGCACACTCTTGGGAAACCAAGGTGAATGCTGTGTCTGGAAATTGGAATCTGACTCCTGTACTTCAGGCTGAAGTAAATAATCAAACCTGTGACAGGTCTGGAATATATAATCTTATGAAATTCAATTAGAAGCAGCTGAGCATAGTGCCTTTCAATAGATCCTCCAAATGCTTTATTTCATTATTTCAAATGCTTTATTTCATTTACTTCATCATTGCAAGCCCATTTGCTGAAAAGAGTTCAACTCGTGTGTCTAAACCTCATTTAAAAACAAAAAACCAAACCAAACCAAAACATTCTATGAAGCAGCCAGGAATAAAATCCAGCCCTTTCTAGCCTTGTATCTTGTCTTTTACCAGAAAGACAGAGTGCCATTTGGATCACTGCCTGCTGAACTAACAGTGGGTGCAGGTGCCCCTGAAGAAGGCATGTTGGGCTAAGGCAGGTCTGAGCTTAGGAACCGGGGGCCTTTTCCTGCCTACTGCTTTAAAATATAAGTGATCTTTTTTTCACCTTAATTTGCTCTGGGGCAAAACCTCAAGATTAAAAACTGTGTCTCTTTTTCCTGTGTGCAGCCCAGATGGAGAGAAAGGCCATCAATTCAGGGTTCCACTGTGGAAGCAAAGGCAGCTCCTGACAGGTCTCACACCCAAAAGCCCTCCGAGGTTACCTCTAGGGAAAGGGCCAGGTGCCTTCACAAGCTCCACTCTTTAGCTACAAGCCACTGCCCACCTGCTGCAGCAGAATTCCTGCACTGCACGAGCAGGAGACAGACCCTGGGCACTCCTGCAACACTGCCTGCAATGCATCTGCTTTTCTGCTTCTCATTTTGTGGATTCCCAGATACATTCATCACAGGAAGCAACACAGCATTGCAACTTACCAAGAAAATAAATTCAAGTGTGACATGTATAGTTTCTGCCTTTTGTTTGCTGGGCAAAACACCAAGAGCCCTAATACTTTGCTGCCAATACAAAAACATGCACTAAAAAAAGGGCTTTTAACTTTTCTCCTAAAAATTCTCTCCCTTTCCTCAAGGAACTGTACATTATTTTATACTGTTACAACACGTGACATCCTGTAATCATTCTGTAATCATAATGTGACATCATATCATAATAAAATACATAGTGGTAGTACCAGTTTCTTTTGTGTAAAATTTTACAATATTAACAAGCATTAAGAGCACCTACTACTTACAGAAAACTGACACATCTTATTTCTTTTTTGAAAGCATCTCCCAGTCTGTGTTGCAATGAAACAGGCACTAAGAGGGAGCATCTTCAAAAGCCTTTAAATGTTATTTTACTATCTATTCTGTCAGAAACAGATATGTTATCATATGATCCACCTGACATTCCACAGTGCACCTTCCAGGAAATAAAGTAAAACTTATGGATGTATTTAAAACTAACTTGCTTGAGTTTACTTCCAGATGAAATACGCCAGGTGCATTTTTGCAGCTTCTTTTGGAAAGTATAATCTTGTTCTCTATTCAAATGTTAAAGTTCTGATCAGTGGCCAGCTCTGTCAGGCAAAAGGAGCTTCCTCATATGTTTTTCATGAGTTTTTTTTTTTAATCCCATTCATGCAACAACCAAGGTAAAGACTGGCAGTCAAGCTGAAACCTGCTCCAAGGAAGGTCAAACAATATACAAACAACCCCTGAGATTTTTACAAAAGCACAAATCACCAGGCAAATTGGGCTAAACCACAATTTACTTTAAAACACCCAAAATCTTGGACATGGCTCTGCCCCATAGAGGAAGCCTTCATAACTTGTGTGGAGGAGACAGAGAACACAGAAAATGCACATCATGTTGGACTGCACAGAGAAAGGGCCAAAAACCTGCTCACTTTACAGATCCTTTATTTATTATATTTTTCTGCAAATTAACCCTAAAATAAGTGTGTTTCATGCAATTCCTGGCTGACCACCACTTAGCTCTGCCATGGTGCTTGAGGAAGCACAGTTCTAAACCAATTCCCAATTTTCTATGCCCAAAATAAAATGGCACAAATTAAATCTTATCCCAGTTGGGAGGCAAAGCAAAAAAAAAAGCCCACAACACAGTCCAAATATAGAGCTGTCAAAACAAAGATTTCCTATCATTTCTATGACTAAACTTCCTTTCTTTCTGACATTCATGGTTTTAAAATGAGATGTAAAAAGGCTTATTATTAGTCTTAGTCGTACATTTCAAGATACACAGAACTGTATGGAGTATAACACCATTATTAAGATTTTAGTCTCAGAAAGACAGAACAGTGTATGGGGAAGAAAGTCAAGTAAGAGCAAAATTGGAAAGATTACAGAGAAGGAGGTAACAAGCTGTACTTGTACGAAGCAGAGTAGAAAAGAATTCATAACTAATGGGAGGGATGCAACAATGGTGACAGACAAAATGAGACATTATCCTGTGAATACTGGTAATCCAAAAAGATGTGTAGGTCTGAATATCTCACCAGAAACAATGAGAGTTGGAAGGCAGGACAGATAGGGAAAGACTGGGAAAACATAGCATAAATTCCCTCTTCACTAAAATATTGTCCAGGTGGGTTAGCTCTGAACTACAAGGAAGTGGTTTTAAATGTAGCCAAAATTGGAGACACTGTTATTTTGTCTTTTCTCTGAACTGCCAGTTTTGCAGAGTGTTTTGAGTCATTAGTCTCCAACACAAACTAGAACCCTTATGTTTAAATGTAATAAAGTCTTCATTAAATAATTCCATTATGTGCTTTTTCTACCTACTGTACACATACTTATGAATTACTGATAGCAAGCCCTAGGCAAAGGCAAGGGGAAAACAGAGATGAAGTGAAAGCTTCATTTTCTTTCTTAGGGTGAAGCCTGCTGAACACACAAGATTGATTCTGATGTGTTTACTCACAAGAAGAGCATCATCATTGCATGAATAGCCTGGCTGATTTCAATAAAAACCGAGTGATGCATTATTCAGTTCAGCTAACAGAATGAGAATCTGATTTAATTTGAATTAAGGAGGAGTAAGGTGAGAAAGTAAGAAACAGAAAAACAAGGAACAATCCAAAGTGCAAACCACAGCTTGATCTCTATCTCCTGAAGCTCCAAATTCCAGACCTGGCCTGTCTCTGAGCATTACATGGGTACACATTCTTTCATTGTTTATTCCTGTCCTGTCCCTACTCAGCTTTAAAACAGGGAATAAAAGCAACTGTGTCATCAAATTGTGCCCCTTGAAAGCAACGGTGCCATTCAGTCCACACCTGCCTCATAAACTTACCAAGCCCCATCTTAAAAGTCATTCATTATCTTGCATGATTTTAACTGGATTTGAGCACCTTTCCACTTACAGTGGCTAATAACCTTCTTCTAATCTCCCCTCTAAATTTATTCATAGCCAGTTAAGACTCATTCATTCTCATGCCACTGCTGTTTTTTACCTAAGACACTTGTTTTCCTCTTGGGTACTTAACCATGCTAAATTTATAGCTAACACTCAGCATACAGAACTGCATTTAGCTAAATACACCTGAACACTTAAAGTCTCTTGTGATGAACCTCACATACCCCCAAACTACTGCACCTTTTACAATTTGACTTCCTTTTTTTGGGTCTAAGTGGGAGCTTTTCACTGTTATCTAGAGGAGATAAAGTCAGAGGTTATACAGTGATGACAACACACCTTGCCTACATCAAAAGTGACCTGTCTGGTGTATTTTAGACTTATACTTACCTCTTTGGAAACTACAAAGTTTGTATTTAAGTCTAAAAATGTGAAAAAAACCAAAGCAAAGTCACTGCAGAAAGAGTAGCCCTCCAGTTAATAAACACCAAATTCTCTATTTGTCTTGTGTATTTAAATAATATTTATGCCTTGTGGAAAGAAAAGGTTGTTCAATGGCTAGGAAATTAATCCTAAACTGTGGAAAACAAGGTTGCCTTCTCTAAAACTGACCTGCTTTATTCATGTGAACCAACCTGACAAAATACCACTTTGGAAAACACAGCTCAAAAACGCTTCTGCAAGAGAGCTGTATTTTTGTCTTTCAAAACAATTTTAATTTTTCAAAGGTCTTGAACAAAAGTCTTCATTTGGAAAACTCAGAACTGCTCAGAACTGTTCCAGTTCAGGGTAATGCATTTCTTTTAATGCTTGATATTTTCCATGGGACACATAACCCAGTTTTATTTCCCCTCTAATCAGAAGATATTAATGTGCTGCAGGAGTGTGGAATATGATCCCCTCTCCTAACACAGACAGTAAATAAAAACAGAAGCAGCAAGGATTTTATTCTGGCCCATGAACTATATATATATATATATATATATATATATATGTA
>VZSE01014914.1:1045-17924 GCA_013398275.1 Promerops cafer | reverse complement strand
ATATATATAATACATATTGTATTATTATACAATAATACCTATTGTATATAATAACACATCATATAGAATAATTATATATCAAATAATTTTCAATAATAATAATAATACACACACTACACATATATATATATATATACACACACATATACATATATGTGTGTGTATGATCCTTGGCCCTTGTTTTTTTGTAGTTACCCAAGCAGCAAAAGTTTTGTTATAAAATACAATGTTGAGAGAAAGGTACTCACTAGGGAAAAAAGCATTTTAATTTATGGGTATATAGAGAGAATAATCCAGCTTTTGTTTCTGAAGTTCTGCAGCTTAAAAAATAGCCAAATACATATATTTCTGGAATAATAATAAAAGCTTTGGGCTGAGACATTTTATGCCAAGTCACAGTCCTGCAGAATTTTATGGTTGAGTTATAAACCTGAAAAATATGTGCTTATAATGGAAATCCTGACAGACCCTCATAGGGGCTCCTGTAATATCTTGAATTTGATTTAAGAGTGGTTTTCAATAATGCTTTCCCAAGCCAGTCTGTTGGGGACTGCCAGGGAAAATGTAATGTTGAGTGTGTCCCATGTCCCCAAATGCAGCTCAGTGTGCTCGATGAGAACACTGGGGCATCAAGGTAAAGCCCCAGAGCTTCTGTAGCCTGGGGCTGTCAGGTCTGCAATATCAGAAACCCCATAAATGTCAGGGCTAAGTGCACCTTTCATTTAAGGAAACAATAAATTGTCTGTCTCTGCACAATAAATCGCTCATTTCTGTGCCTGCACAAGGGCTGAGGCGATTTGTAAATGACTGCAAATTCTGCTTTAGTTTTTCTCCCCCTAACAATCATGAACCACGCTTCTGGGAACACTGGATTTTGAGAGAGAAGGGAAGAGGGAACCAAGATAATCCATGAGTCAGATTAAGACTGGAGAAATTAGGATTATAACCTACTATAAACCCATCCTGTCCCCCACTATAAAAACTTCAAAACCCAGTGCTTTATTATTTAATATTATGAGAGAAATGAAGGAACTGAGTCCTTTCCAACCCCTGCAGTGAGACAGGACAGCATAAGGACTCTGATGGGTGGCAGACACGATGCTCCTGTGCTCCTTCAGAGCATGGAGCAGGTACCACTGGAAGGGAGCCAAGCAGCCAAGGAATGTGAGTGAAAGAGAAATGGTGACGCTGGAGAAAAAAAAGCAAAAAACAGGTGCTGACACAAAGCACTGTGAAAGTAGGGGAAAGCCAGAAGTAAAGAAAGTAAAAGAAAATGACAGCAAAAGAAAAACTGGGAATTCAGTGAGAGGACAGTCCATCTGAGATGAAAGTAGAAGGGAAATGAGAAGAACTTGGTCAGCATTTAAGCTAATGAATTTTCTTGTGCTTGCCTTCATTTTAATCCTGTCCATAGGAAACCTTTGTGGACATGTGGGTTTGATAGAAAAGTTACTAAACCAGTTACTAAACTTCAGAAGAAATGACTGGTGAACAAGGGGGAAGAAAACAGCACAGAATTCTCTATAAATAGGTACATAGTTATGAAGAAAAACATGCCTTCCATGGAAAAAAATAATAACTGAGAAGATCAAAACAAACTTCCTCATCGTCTCACATAAGCCCAAGACAGCCCAGTTCAGACAGCAAGAAAGAAATCTGAACCCTTCCACCACTTAGAAATTAAAAGCTGGGATGAAGAACTTGGCAACTTGAAGTTTGCTGCAGGGGCTTTTCAAGTTTGTATGAATTTTGGGAGCCACCCAGCAGGGTACCAAAAAGTCCCTGGGTATGGGCAGGGTTGGGTTATGCCCCTCTGAGACTTGATGGCATAATGTTTTCTGAAAGTGAGAGCTCTCCAAGGACACCAGAAAAGGATCCTTCCCTTCCATCTGTGAATATCCAAGCTTTCCAGCTGAGAGAGAAAAAGAGTCATGACGAAAAGAAGTAGAAAAAGGAAATTGTAGAGGGATTCAAGAGAGGACAATGACACATTCCCCCATGTATTTCGATTTTGCTCCTCTAAAAAATTAAAGCCTTGTTTCAATATGGTTTTAATTTCATAGCCCTTGGTTTAGATCCTACTCTTCTGTACACTGCACTTGCTCATGGAGCAGCCCCATTAGCAAACTACATTTATGCTAATGGACCTGCTTGCAGTGATAATTATCACAGCCTTTGGCCCTGGTCCTGGCCAGTGTCAGCACGTCAGGAGGGGCTGGAAGGGCATTATGATTGTACAATTAGCCTTGTCATGGCAAGGAGCTCTGGGAACAGAGACATCTTGAAGCTTAAAATGTGGACAGCTGATAGATGACTGTCATTAAGCTCCCCTGCTCACTCCAGGATGGAATAGCCACTGAGCTGTAGGGTAGGCTTCTTTAATGAAAAAGAAAGACCTTGAACCACAGCCACTGCCCTCCACCTCTTCCCAACCTGCCCAGTTACCCCTGATTCCTCTTGTTTCTCATGGCTTCTCTCTCATCCCACCTTAGCAGAGTAACAAAAGCTGTCTCTGACAAGTTGTTCCTAATCCATCAAGTCTTGATGTGAGTCCTCAGCTCACAGTGCAACCTCACTTGCCCCTGGCCCTCCCTGCTCAGAGCCTCCCTCTCTCCAGACACGAGGAGTGCAGGCCCAAACCCACTGGACTTAGGATACTTCTGGAGCAGCTTCTCAGCTGCAAAAATCAGCATCAATCCTTTGAACTTCACACAGCCTGTGAGCTTACACCCAGCTGGGAAGTGCAGTAATAAATATGCCTTCCCAAAAAGCCTGGCACAGAGAGAGGCCCCTTCAGACAAGCCCTCCTTGGCCAAGAGAACTGCAGGAGGGCACAGAGCCCCGGGACCCACAGCAGCTAAACAGGACAGGTGATGGGGTGGCAGAAAGAAGCAGCAAGGAGGCTTTGCAAGAGCCTTTGGCTTGGTGGCTCCTGGAGGCTTCCAGCTGCAGCTCTGCAGCTCTGGAAGGGAATCCTTAGAGACAGCAATGACTCCAAGTGTGCTGCAACAGCACTCAGCAGACTTGAGGATGTGCATCTGCTTCATTAAAAATTGATCCCCAAGTTCCTCTCTCTTTTTCCTTCCTAGAGTGTTTTCAAACATTGCTTTCCTGCATACCTGGATAACCTGTGCAGGGCTTTAGTTAAGGTAATTTGAGAATTCTTTTATATTGAAAAGGTATAAAAAGTAATCCCCTGAAGCACTTGGTTTTCCTTCCACGACATTCCATTGTAACCACCTACTTCTGCTTTACCTCGTTAGTATTCTGAGGGGTTATAAAAGCATTATTATAGTTCAGAACACAAAAACCAGGTCTGGCAGCCCCTGGAGGATACAGTATGGGCCCTGGCTAAGACCCAGGAGAGCTGAGCTCTCCTCCTCGGGCTAGGTGGTCATAGGCAAGCCTCCTCATATTAGGAACTTTGCTTCCTGACTCCTCCTCTGCCTTGACTTCTTTGGAGCAGGAAAAGTTCCTCTGCCCTTGAACACTGCTCAGCAAAATGAGTGTAGATGTAATGCAAATCAACAGCAGCAGAAAGAAACTGTAATTGTAACAGGGGAAAAAAAAAAAACTAACAGTGAAAGAGGACATGGGACTGCCCAGGTCTGTGTTGAAGTTATCATGTGTTGTATGCAATGTTACAGAAGCAAAACTGCATTTCTGTAAGCCCCTGAGAGAGACAGAGAGTTTAGCACAGCACAAAGGCCCACTATCATAATTCCAACAGAACTCCAGCCTACTTTCCACTAGACTAACAGAGAGAGGATACAGCCTCAAACACAGGTTCCTTAGATAACCTCACCCAGTGGCAGAGGGTAACCAACCTTTCCTGCTAAAACCCTCCAGACGTGTCTTCCCTTCTTGAAGGCATTTCCATAAGGATGTCCTCACCCTCACACCTCCAAGCTGTGTGTGTGGGTGTGCTGGGGCAGCCCTTGCTGAGAGAAACTGCATCAAACACACTGAAATTTCAAGGCACACAGCACTTCTTTTGTGTTTGTTTGCAGAATCTTCCTGACTTACATGTACCTGTCACACTCTGGCTGAGAAGGATGTGATTCACCTACTGAGAATTCACTTCCAGGCTCGTGCCATGCATACAGAATTTGAGTTTCAACCCACTTCTCAAATAGCCAACCCTGTGGGTGTTCATGAAGTGTTATTCCCTCCCTCCAAACCCTGAGGTCACCCAAGGCTGATGCTCTTGCTCCCACTACAAAGTATCTTGATACATGAGCACAGTTCACTGCTTTACTGGACAGCAGACTCCACATAAAATTGCTGTGCTGATCTCAGAGCTAAAAGGTTAAACATTCATTTCCAAGCAAGACAGTCCTCATGGAAGAGAGACACCAAGAGAAGCCTTGTGTATCTGCAAAGCAGAAGGGAAGAGCCCCCTTAGACACAGCTGCTGTCTAACAACCATGTTTTATGCAGAATGCTTGGGGGCTACTCTGTTTTTATAGCTTTCATCCATAAAATAAGAAGCTAAAGCTTCTGGAAGGAGAACACAATTACCCTACAATGATGCAACATCAGAATAAATTCAACACAATCTGTATAAGCAAAGAGAAAAAGCACCCAAGCTTTTTCCAATTGGCAGTAGATAATACTTTATAACTGCCCTGTCACCAACCTTCAGAAGCTATCTCCAGAGCCATATGTGGGTTGGCAACCAGGCATAGTGGCTAACTAGCTTTGCATCTCGTTGTACAGAAGTAGAGACATATGGAAATGAACAGCCTGGCAGAACAAGTGAACTCTGAAGCAATGACTTCCATAAATAAGTGCCTGCACACTGGCAGATGGAGAAAAGCACAGTTAGGGAGGGACTGTGTGGCAGCAGCAACTTGATTTTAAACAATTCCTAAAAATCAGCCTGAACTCCAGATCTGAGGCATTTCCAGTGGCTTCAGTCCTCTTGTTGTTGGGGAAAATCCTCTCCATAAAAACAGGGAAGGTGGAGGTAGAACAAGGAATCTAGCAAAAGATACCTGCTTCAGGGAGCAGAGAACAGGGCTGGGAAGTCACTGATGATTTTTGCCACTTACTACTCTGCTAATCATGCTTCTGGTACTTTTCAGAAAGACACAACCAGCCATTCCCCACAGCCTAGAAAAGCAGCACGTGGAGAGACACTCTCAAGCTGTATGGCAGTGCCTGAAGCACGGGCACAGTGGATACAGGAATGTGGGACACACACACATACACCTTTCCTGCAGTGAATGGAAATTTGTGCCTCTTGCTGCCTTCTGCACTCATTCCTCTGGGGATCAGTCTGTTGTAAGGCAAATGGTACCTTTCCTGTTTGCAGGCAGCAGAGTGACTCCTAGTCACTGTTAAATGTGGCAGGTTAATGGAAAATGAGTATTTATTTTATTCCACTTTTTGGGATAAGGGGACTCCTTGTCTGGTGATCTCAAAGATTTTTCCTCTTACCATAGCTGAAACAATTGTTTGTGTACATCCTCTAACCCCACTTGACATGATTATTGTGATGTGGAAGAACATAAATTTAATTAAATTTCAACAAACGAGCTAAACTTCACTAAACTCTCTCAATAATAGGCCACCTTTTATTATAAAGGAACTCCCTTTCTCTCCCTGACACTGCATCAGTTGATATTACATGTATGATCTCACCACTTTGCACTGCTTGGTTACCACCTCAGATCTCAGGAGTCTGTGATACCTCATCTTCTCCTCCCGCATCACAGGGGTGACCAACAAAAGCAACAGGCAACAATTTTCCAGGGAATGTCCCTAAATCCAAACCCTGCATTAAGCTGAAGCCATTTCCAGTGGCAATCAGTTTAGAAGCTGCTTCCCTTTGGTAAGAATCACCATGACCAGCCTTCCACAGGCCCTCCCAGAGACCTGTCAGCTCTGTGAGACCTGGATCAGGCTGTCTGCTCTACAGGGTTCACAGCAAAGCCAGCACAGCCACTGCTCCAGGGAGTCAAGGGCCATGTGCACACACAAAGTGAAAATGATGGGGGATTTCCTCTGCAAGGATGCCACTGTGTAAATGTTTTGCATTAAATAATAACAGCCACTATCCATCAACAGAGTGGAGAACAGATGGGGAGGAGGCTGTGTTGAGAGAAAGGACTCAAACAGGAATATGGATTTTCTCTCCCACCTTCCCTGGTCTGGTACCAGCCCTGAACAAACCTTTGCACATCTCCATGCAGGCAATCCCCACCAGTGTGTTCCAGAACTCCCGGGCACAGCACAGGATATTCCCACTTCTACAAAATGCTGCAGTGTCAGACTGTGGGCTTTGGGTTCTCCCCATCTCTACCCAGCCCTGTGGCTGCTTTATCTACTTTCTCCTTCAGGAAAGTTTAACAGATCTGATTCTGGAAAGAAAACAGCCCCTATTCATGATGCTCCTCAAAATTCTGCTCCTCCTGAAGAACAACACAGGGCTAGCTGAATTCCTACTTTTGTAAGAACATTTTTTTGTGTCTAAGTTTTTAAAAGAGGCAAATGTCTACTTAATATTGGGTCCAGAAAAACAATTGCTGAACCTCCAGGTTTCTCTTCAGTGCTAAAAGATTAACATTACAACTTGAATGAAGATTTTGTAATAGATGTTGTAGGAAATTCACTTAAGGCTGCAGATTTAATGTAAGACAGCAGTCTGTGGGCATGTGTTTATAACAAGCATTTTCCCCAAAATAATCTAAAACTTTAAACAACTTCCAAATAACTCAATGCAAAAGGCAGGCTCCAAATTGTCACTTGTAGTAACACCAGTGTAAATGTAGTTGTTCAAAAGCACCTTTAAAATGGGTAAGTGATGGCCTTCTACACTACAAGATCTTGTTATATTCTTTACAAACAATTTTCTTAGTGCTGAGTACTTGTTCTTACTACAACACTGAATACCTAACCATACCTAAAACTCTAAAACATTGTGCCAAGGATAGTTTGTGACCCAAACATAGCAGGATCACCACCCAAGGAGTGACATGAAGGACATGTTTATCTTCCTGGCAGTGTGGGGGCAGACAATTGAGGACATATCTGGCAATGCACATCCAGAAGGGCTGAAAACCAGTATATATATATTAACAGTGAACAACAGAAGACCATGAAAAATCACCATGTCCAGCCCCAGATTTCACACAGGGGTTTCTTCCCTCACTTACCCTCACCTTGAAAAACAATCCTCACCCCTCATTAACACTGAGTTGGAAAGACAGTCAAGAAAAACACTTTGGTTCACATATTGACAAGTCATCCATAGTACTGTAAGCAGCCAAAATAATGTATATTTCAAGAACTACCCAACCTTCTCAGAAAACAAAAACAGGCCTGGAAAAAAATCCAACACAAACAAAAAGAAAAGTCATGTTTAAAGTTAGTTATGAAAACGATAAGAAATGATTCAAAAACCCCAATATGAATGACATACCTTAGCTATTTGGACACACCAGTTCAGCAGGAGCTGGGAGCCAATGTTATCCTTATGTTCATGGACATAATCCAGGAGGCAGCCATGAGGCATCAGCTGGGTGACCAGCTGAATGGTGGGGCTCAAGCAGACGCCCAGGAGTCTCACCAGGTGTGGGTGGTCCATGCTGGCCATGATGAGAGCTTCCTGTAACAATAAAAGTGACCCAAACGTTACCCCAGTGTGCTCAAAGACTCGACACACAGAATCACAAAATCCCAGAATCACCAGGCTGGAAGAGACCTCTGAGATCACCGAGTCCAACCCAGCCCTAACACCTCAACTAGACCATGGCACTGAGTGCCACATCCAGTCTTTACTTAAACACATCCAGGGATGGGGACTCCACCACCTCCCCGGGCAGACCATTCCAGTGCTTTATCACCCTTTCTGTAAAAAACTTTTTCCTAATATCCAGCCTGTATTTCCCTTGGTGCAGGTCAGGACTGTGTCCCTTTTTTCTGTCACTTGCTGCCTGGACAAACAGACCACCCCCCCACCTGAGCACAGCCACCCTACAGGGAGCTGTAGAGAGTGATGAAGTCACAGGAGGGACTAAAGGTGATCAGTGTCCTCTGAGCACCAGGAATTCCTGTCTGTCCAGTGCTAGGCATTCCTAGGGAACCTCCAGTCTGATGTAAGGCCTCCTTGATGTTCTGAGCCCCAAAAACCAAGAGTCTGCACAAATCCAAAATTCTGCACTGCCCCACATTCCCTGTCCTGTTGCAGCCACAGAAGCAAAGATGCAGGTGTGACACACTTTACTTAAAGTCTCCTTGGTCTTGTTTTAATGCCTTTTTGGGACTACTTAAAAACAGGCCAGACAATATTAAGGGAATAAAAAGCAGTTATATTTTTTGAAGGGCCTTCAGGTACATTTAGGGCAGAGGAAGCCCACCCAGGGGCTACACCCAAAAACTGGATGACAGCTCACGGGTTTTCACATTTTTATAGGTTTGGTCCATTTGCATAATGGGGGTTAATCTTCCAATTACAGCCTCAGGTAATGAAGTCATTTACCCCAAGTTTGCTTTCTAAATCTGAGCCTCTTAGCTCAGCATCTGATTCTTCTGTGACCTCTCCCATAAGATCTTGGATGAGGTCATTTTTTTTTCCATACAGAAAAGACTTTATTTCCCTTTTTCAGACCATCAGAAGTTTTCAGCTACCATGCTAGGTTTCAGCTACCAAGCTGGTCCAGGACCAAGGACCAGAAGGTTTAATCTTGGCTATGCTATTTGACCCTGAAGTTCACAGCCCTGACCAGGAACACAGGAGCTCCTTATAAAAACCCTACATAACTGTTCTTAGGGGTAATGCTGCCATCACAAGCATCTGGCATTCAAATGTAGCAAGGAGAAAGCTCTTCTCTCTCATTCACTGAGTCCTCCATTTCAAGTCCACTTCATCATGGCAATGGAACAATGAAAAGTGAGATGAAATTGTGGCTTTGTAAGGCTATTTTGGCTGTCTTCTTTTTTTTCCTCAAAAATCCCCAATATGACATCTGACAACTTACAGAACAACAGCTGTAATAGGGCCAAAGAAAGAAAGAAAGAAAAAAAAAAGGATGAGACAAATTTGCCATCAGAGGAACATAAAAGTTGGGGTTTTTTTTCCCCTCCCTATATTAAGAAGAAAAAAAAAAAAAAAAGGGTTCTGGCAAGTAGGCTGAGTTTGTATTAAAGGAAATTGCTCATCATAGTACAAAGAATATTTGAAACCAAATTGCAGATATTTGCATAATAGTTCTTTTACTTTCTTTCTCCCTCTTTTTTCTGGTAAAACAAAAAGATGAACAAGACACTAATTGTAGGGTTTTTTCCCTCCCAATAAGAAAAGAGCAGATGGTCCTCGCTGGGGGGGGGGGAGACTCCTTCCCTTTTCTTCCTCAATGTATGTGAAGAAATAAATAAATGAATAAATAGGGGCTATTTGATGGGATAATGGAGGAGCAGATCTGAGAAAGATTCTGATGCCACAAATTAGAAAAGGGATCTGAATTTAACTAGTTTTGCTCACATTCAAATTAATACAGTTCCCACTCACTTAACTCTTAAGTATGGTGACTCCTTGAAACAATTTTAGCCTTTCTTCTGCTGTGACTTGAAAATGTCCCTAAAGGCCACCAGAATAAATACCTGTAGACAGGTGAATTAACCAGTTTCCAGAGCACAAAATTACTCTGCCTCTTTTTTTTTTTTTTTCCTTTTTACCCCATTCATTTTTCTCCTGCAGATGCATATAGGGATAGCACTTGCTGCCCACCCTGCCTCTGAGTAAAGGTAAGAGGTTCCCCATGAGCTTGGAGCTGGAGTTCTTTTCTTTATAATCCAGACTGATTAGAACAGAGATGAGATATTTTTTTTGTCTTCCAAGGGCCCACACAGAAAGCTTTGAAGCTTGTGTCCATTAGTCTCCAGCTACTTTCCATTGCCAAGTCTGTCTGTGTCTAAAGGAAAACCACTTCTGTAGAATAATAAAAGCAAGCAGTGCCATTTGTCTCATTCTGATGTTACAGGAAAGCACATGCTTTTCCAATAGTTTTGGGCAAGAGTTCAGGACAAAAAAGTAAAAATGCTTTTGTAAAATACTATGGACTTTTTCGTAATGAATTAAGACACACACAGAGAGCAAGGAAATCTCCATTACAGATCTAAGCCACTAATAGATACTAATTTAGCATGAATCCTGGCTTCACATAGTTATCCTCATTAGTAAAACTATTGTTATTTTTATTGAACTTCCATCTACATAAGAACTAAAATCAGGGCTATGTGTATCCAGCACAGCACAAACACAAAGTAAAAGAGATTGCAATTGTTCTGCTAGACCTAATTAGACAAAACAGACAAACAACAACAACAGAAACATTATGACTTTGCAGCATTCTAAGAATCTGTTCAGCAAATAAGGAATACAAGTCTCCAGTTTCAAACCTGTTTGGACATGTGAGACCCTAGAGCTGTAATCTTTGTGGCACTTTGACACTCAGGTGAGGCACCTAAACACACAAACTCAGCTGGTGGCAGTGGCATCTTTCAAAACCAGTCTCTGCAATTTTCTGGGCCTTTTGGCAGCTGTGTGTCTGCAGCTCTTGTCTCTACACTCAATTGGCACAATTACAGGAATGAGTTTGAAATTCTAATTTAATGGAGAAGAAACTGGGGTACCAAAAGGGTACAACCTTCTAGCCAAAGCCACATGGGAAGTCTGGAGCACAAGTGGAAACAGTGCCCCAGATCACTTTACTTTTCTCTCCTGAAAAAATTCCTGTCCATCATTCCTCTCTTCTGCCCCTTCTCAATGTGGTTACTTTATTGCTCCATTAAGCTCAACTCCTGTGATTTATACACACAAGCCTGTATTAAACAGTAGCATTAAACAATGACATAAATGTTATTTTAATGGTTCACACTTATCTGCCTGCTGTGTGCACTAAAAAAGGCAGCAACCCAAAGAAGGTTGAGTTTGCAGGTCCCAGTGAGCAATCACCAGAGCTATTACTGGTTTCTGTCAGCAGAGCTGTCAAAAGGGGTCTGAGGAGGTGCAATTGCAATTTGGAAATCTCACCTAAAACTGTTTCCTGATCTATCCATACTCTGCAGTCATGTTTGAAATATGTTTAATTTGGCTGCTGTTTCTGAAAAGTAACTCAAAATCCAGCTAAAGCACGATTTTCATTCTGGGAAATGAAATGGCCTTTCAGGATGGGTAAAAAAACCCCAGTTCTTAAGACTGTGAGAAGAAAGAGGGCTCTGAGTACACCTACAGCACATCTTATAAGATGGTATTTAACTTCCCCCTTTCCTACTTTGACACAGTATTGCTAACAATTACAGCTGAAAATAGAACATAAGTGTTAGCCAGCATGGTTCCTGAAGAACAGCCTTTGACACTGATTTTTTTTTTCTCTGACCATGTAGTTTGTAAACCAGTGGACTCAGTAAGATGCACACGCCCCCTGTTCAAGGGAAGTCTCACAGGTCTGCTTCCCCAATTTGGCAAGCCCAGAGTAAATGTTACTACTCCTCTTAACCAAAATGAAGATATTCACCTGAAAGAGAGTTAAGTAAGCAAAAAGTATGAAAAATCTGATTTTCCTGACCTTCTGCTTCTAAATGTTCCTGCCATAAAACACCCTCAAACAAAGTAAAACAAAAGATGCCAGAAAAGAACAACTCAGATGTGTTTCCTAATAATTGTCGAGTAAATAAATGTACTTAAAAGCTGAATTCATACTGCACTGTGAATTTTTCTGAAAGCACAGCTGAGCTAACAGGAGAGATACTACACTGAATACACTGCTTTTCCCATTAATTTTGCAATTCTTCTAGTGGCTGGGGCAAACACCTCTCTGGAATGCACGTCTGACCTGCTGCAGGGCAGATCCAAGCACAGCCCAGCATTTCATATATTTCAAAGGCTTTTGCTTGTCTGCTAGGTCTTACAAATTGTTTAGGTGGTAGCTGACTCAGCCTATGCAGCCTGCAGAACTACCTAAGCTAGGAGACAGCACAAATACACATTTAACACCACACATGCCCACACTGGTGGTATGACAGTGACACCCACCTCTATTTCCTCTGTACTGCCTGTGCAGGACGTTGCTTTCACAGCTTTCCAGCACTGCTTCAAGCCATTTTTCAGAAGGCAGCTAAACCTGCAGGGCCATGCTTGTGTCCCCCCAGCCTCACCACAGGTGACTTCAGTTGAGCCTCCCGTGTTCAGCTCAGTCCTACCCTTCTCAGACATGCTATTTTGGATAAAGAAATCATGTCATGTTGGTCACTCCTCTTCCCCTTCTCAATGTGGGTATATTATTGCTCCATTAAGCTCAACTCCTGTGATTTATACACCCAAGCCTGGCTTGTGGCAGTATTCCTGAGGAAACAGGCTGCTGTGACTGCACCCTCCTGGGACACAGTGGCCACTCCCAGGTTGTGCCCAACATTCTCTCAGCTCCTCTCCGGAGAAGCACGACTCAGAAGCAAATAAACAGAAGTATTAAAAAAAAATTAACAATCTTTCTATACGTCCACATCCATGCTCCAAGCACAGAGCAAGGTGAGTGCTTACAGAAGTACAGGTTGCTCAGAGGTTGCTGCATGGAAGTGCAGCACATCCAGGTCCAGGTCCTGCATTCACACTCACCTGCACAATTGCTTTTTCTACAGGGAAATGCTGAATTTGGCTGGCACAGCAGGAAATAACTAGAGGTCTTGTCATTAAGGGGGTTTAACAAGCTGTTAGCCAGAGTTCTGCACTAATCACCATCTCCTTGAAACTCCCTCCATGCCTGTTTGGCTTTAGGAAGCCTGGTTAAGGAACCTCTCTATGTAACCAAACAGAGAAGGTCACACTATGAGTCCTGTTTGCATGTATTCCCCCAGAGCCAGGACAACCTAATTCTGCTGGAATTGGGATTAAGGAGGCTAGAGGTTTTGAAGGGGTGGTTTTGGACTTCATATCTTTTGGATGTAGGAGATTTGAGCTTTTTTGGGTGCAGTTTTCAGTGAGGACCTCAAGCAGAGGTTCACTGGGTAGTCAGTGGAGTCACTGCATACTTAGACTGGAGTACAAGTGTGCTGCACCATTAAATGGTGAGACTGACTTAAAGCTGTCCAGAAAGTTCTGGAAATCCATCTGTCAGGTGTGCCACTACTCTAGGATTAAAACTACAAATACAAAATAAAACAAAAATAAAATTCCACTTCAGGGACCACACCCTGCAGTCTGTTCATGCACAAATGTGATGGAAACAGCATCAGACAAGTGTCACTCACTTGACTCCTATCAAGCCAGTGCCATCAGGAGGAGATGGCCCCAGGGCAGTGTCCTGCAGCCTGGTGAAGAACCAGGAGCACTGTGCTCTCCACGGCCCACAATCAGAGCTGCTCTCTTGCTGCTAAGAGCCTTTTCTGGAGGTGTGATGTGTCTTTAAATGTGCTGCATCTCTCAGAGCAGGCAAACCCTCTGAGACTGCCCTGCCTGTCACAGCCCTTGCACAGCACAGAGGGCACCAGGCTGACTGACTCCTCCCAGGCACTGCCTGCCTCGTGTACACTGAATTCAAGAGCCAGCGATTGCCCCATGTGATTCAAATGCATCAGAGGGATGCCCCACTTTCCTCCAAACACCCGAAACCAGCACAAATCAGGGATGTGAAAGCTCTCCCTCTTGAAGGTCATACTTGCAGACTGCTGGGTCAAACCTTCCTGCCCACCTCAGAGAAGCAGTAGGTCCTATTCACGCAGGAATAGACATCTTCACGCACTTACAGAAGCAATTCTGGGTCACTGTGTATTTTGGAGCAACATAAAATAAATTAGGGGGAAAAAAAAAACAGTACTGGGACCCCTGTCCTGCAAACACTGAGGGCATGGACCACTGTGCTGACTCCAACAGGGCTCAGGTGCTGAGAATTAATGCTGAAATGCTTGGAAGTGTAGCAGATAAATTTTGTAGAATCCCCACACCACAGGCTTGATCCTTCTCCCTGCTTTGTGCCAATTGAGTCTCCCAATTCATCAGAGACTGAGTTAGCAGAGGAGGAACTTCAGTTCTAAAGCAACAGGCCTCTAGTGCACAACAAACCAAGTGCAGATTTTCCATCAAACATCTGATCAGGTACAGCTCCCACCAGCATTTCTGTGAATCCTGCCCTGAAAAGACTATCATGGTGATGAGAAAGCAAAATATAGCCCATTTTCAGTTCACTTTTATGCATAATAGCCAAGGACCTCAGCAACCAGAATTGTTCCCATTGAAAGTTGTCAGGACAAGTAACAGTGGGTTCATTCTGGGGATTCCCCCTGGAGATCAGGAGTAGGTGGTTTAATGGCAAAAATATCGTGTCATCGTGACAAATGTTTTACTTACAGCCTGTGACACACATCATTATTTCAGAGCAGTCTGTCCAAAGTGATTTGTTTCTTACCATTTTGATGTGACTAGCAAAAATATTTGAAGTTGTAACCACGCAGCCCTAACAAAGCCATCATTTCAGTGGTGCTCAAACAGGAGGGCAAACAGACATTACCACTGAGCAGCTCATATGTACTGTCAGCCTTGGCTGCACATACCTTTCCCAGGGAGGGAGTTATTGCTTTGATTTTTGATTTAGGATGACTGATGGCAAGGTCTCTAGTTTAAAAAAAACAAAATCTATCAAGTTCTCACTCCTTTCTGAAGAGTCTTCAGGCTTTGCTTTAATATTTTCTGGTATCACTGAAAAGCTTGACTTTATAACCACACACTCAAAGCCCCTTCCTCCTTCAGGATCAATTTAAAGGGATAGCATCAGATCAAAACCTAATTTCATCAAGTGTATAATCAACATTAAGAATTGTTTTAAAGAAAGATACATTTTGCCTGGCATTTAATTTCTCACAACAGAGAATTCAAGTCATCTCCATCTTTCCCCCATCTGTATTCAGCTGCACAAGAAGCTCACACTCAGGACCTGAGTACTGCAAAGGGATGGTATTTGAACATGGAAAGTTTCATTGGACTCTTTGGTTCACTGTTAGATTCTTATTCTCCTGACCAAGCTGGCATCAGTGAGCCACCAAGTCCTCAAAAGCTGCCTCATGCTCCCTGTGTCACACTGACATTGCTCTGCCTGTGATTTCCTCCTCAGTTTCTACAGCTCTGCCTCCCACATTTACTTCCCTACTTTACCATCCTGCTGACCTACTCCTCTCCTGCACATAAGATTAAAACCTCTTGAAAAACACTCTTTAAAGAACCATGGCCCTCAAAGGGCACAGGGCAGGGTGGGGACAGCAGGAGAGGGCTGGGGCTGCCCACGCCTCATGCAGGTGTGGGTGTTGTTGGGGTTACTAACACCTGGTCAGCTCTAAAGTATTTATGTTCCTTGGCAATAAAAATTCAGCTAAATTTCCCCCTAGATCTCCACAAGATTTGGGCACCCTACTGTCAGGGTAATACATCCAGACATACCTAACATTGTAATCATAATGACTCTTTATTTCATGTTGATAAAATGCTGGCATCTGCAATAACCCCCAGAACAAATACAGCATCAGATCTTTAATGTATGGCCATGCTCAGGTCGTGGCACCTGTCAGGGCAAGCCAAACAACTCCCAAACCAAACATGTTTCAATGAGTGGCTGCCTGCTACCAATACAAACACCTCAGTCAAACTCATAAATACAACTGTATTTAATAGTTTTTATTTCTGCCTGTGTGGATGCTCTCAAAAAGGAAAAATCTCACTGAATTAAAGAACCCAAGCAGGAAGTTGTAGACAAACACCATTCAAACTTGCAAAACTGCAGGAGGGAATGCCTGTTTTATAAGTGATCTAATTTGAAGAGGCTATAAAGAGGGTGAAATAATAATTTATGTTATGCTTTCCATCCTCTTTTGTGAATTACCACAATCTCGAGACCCTTAATGCTCATAAGATGCCTGGTATCACAGATCCTGCATTTCCAAAGGAACTATCCAACTAAGAGGGCTCTACAAATCAAAACCCAAACATTTTTTCCTAGCCTTTCCTACAGCAAACTTGGACAAGGCCAAGCGGGGTGAATCTGCTTTTCAACAGCCTTGCAACTGTCTGGGAAGTGAAAAAGGCTCTAAGCGATACAGCCAGGGAAACTTCAGGCACAGGAAGAACTAGTGGTGTCCCCCAGGGATCACTGCTGGGGCCAGTCCCGTTTAGTATGTTCACAGATGATCTGGATGAGGGGATGGAGTCCTCCATCAGTAAATTTGCAGAGGACAGTAAGCTGGGAGCGTGTGTCCATCTGTTGGAAGGTAGGAAGGCTCTGCAGAGAGACCTGGAATGGTTGGATGGATGGATGGAGTCCAATAAGATGAAGTTTACTAAGTCCAAGTGCTGAGTCCTGCATTTTGTCACAACAACCCCCTGCAGCACTACAGGCTGGGGCAGCGTGGCTGGACAGTGGCCTGGCAGAAAGGGACCCGGGGGTACCGGTCGACAGCCACCTGAACCTGAGCCAGCCGTGTGCCCTGCTGGCCAAGAAGGCCAAGGGCATCCTGGCCCGGATCAGGAACAGTGTGGCCAGCAGGAGCAGGGAGGGCATCCTTCCCCTCTACTCGGCGCTGGCGAGGCCGCTCCTCGAGTGCTGTGCCCACTGCTGGGCGGGCCCCCTCAGTTTGGGAAGGACGTGGAGACGCTCGAGCGCGTCCAGAGGAGGGCAACCAGGCCGGGGAGGGGCTGGGAACACAAGCCCTCTGAGCAACGGCTGAGGGAGCTGGCCTTCTTTAGCCTGGAGAAAAGGAGACTCAGGCCTGACCTCATCACTCTCTGCAACGCCCTCAAAGGTGGCTGCAGCCAGGTAAGGGTCAGGCTCGTCTCCCAGCCAACAACTGACAGAAGGAGAGGACACCGTCTCCAGCTTCACCAGGTTTACCTTAG
>VZSE01014913.1:647212-680293 GCA_013398275.1 Promerops cafer | reverse complement strand
ACCGCCGGCACCGCACTGCGCGTGCGCCGGCACCGCGCCGCCCCGCGGCCTGCCGGGACATGTAGTGCGGCGCGGGGGGCAGGGGCGATGCGGGGGGCATGATGGGAATTGTAGTCCAATTACTGGGATTTTAATCTCGTGTTTGATGGGGAGGCCACAGCAGGGGAGGAAATGTTGCATATTGTGAAGAAAATCTTCTCTTTGAGCGGGGGGAGGCCCTGGCCCAGAGAAGCTGTGGCTGCCCCATCCTTGGAAGAGTCCAAGGCCAGGCTGGACACTGGGGCTGGAGCAGCCTGGGGTAGTGGAAGGTGTCTGTGCCCATGGCAGGGGTGGCACTGGATGAGCTTTGAGTCCCTTCCAACCCAAACTCTTTTGTGATCTATGATTCTATGAACTGGCATTCACCAGCCACATGGTGTTTAACAGGCCAAGTGCCAGATTCTGCACCTGGGATAGACCAACCCTGGATGTCTGGACAGATTCTGGAATGACACTGGAGAGCAACACCCTGGAAAAGGACCGGGGGTCCTGGCTGATGGCAAATTGAACATGAGTCAGCAGTGCCCTTAGAACACATAGCACAGTTGGCTTCCCTTGCTCAAGGACATCCTGGAGCTAACAAGCTTTAAGGATGTAGTAAATCAAGATGTTGATATATGTCTGTGTATACTTTGCTAACTCAGGTCTGTGTATCCCACAGCTGAACTATCTTCACCTGGAGGCTCAGGTGCTGCCTCATCCCCTTTTGCCATCAGTCCTAGTAGCAAATGACAATTTCCCATAACGATGTTTAACCAGTTTTACCAATAAGTCACTTCTTTTCTAAGCAGATACTAAATTTATACTGAAAAACTTTGTGTTTTCTGAAATAGCAACACAGATTTTTTTTTTTCCTTGCTTAAAGCAGTGATATCTCTAATTATGGAAATCTTTTGAACTCGGCCGCTGCCTGTAAATGCATCTTTGTTTCGAGCTGGCATGTAACAACCATACTTCACAGTGAAACAAAAGCTGTAATCAGAGCACAACAATAAAAGCTGAAGTCAGCTGCAAACAATGCCTCACCATTCCCATGGCAACTTTTCCCTATCAAACCCCGCAGAGGTCACACACTCTGCAGCTGCACGGGCCGGAAGCTTTTCAGTTTGGACTTCATTCACAATTATTCATACATTTTTTTGGTCGCTTTTCACGTGACAGTGTTTTACTGGAGTTAGTGCAGGACAATTAGCAGTGGGCAGCACCACGTCTGTCCCCCACTGAAGTTCCAAACTGACATTTCTCATCCTGACAGAACTGTCGGGACTGTGGCAGCTATTAAATGACTGCAGGATGTGTCCTGCCATCACACTGCACATGGAAGAGCCTTTTACAAAACTATACACCCTTTCTGCACTCAGAAAGCCTTGCCATCAAAAACCATTCCCCAACACATGAAAACTACAGCAGCCTACAGTCTGATATGCCTTGACTTGCAAATATTTTCTCCAGCCTCCCACACAAGGTTTGAATAACCATGCATTCTGACAGTAGGGCTCAGGAAAGGCTAAAAAGATGATTACATTTGAAAGAAGCAGTATATTTTATTGGAATTTGGTAGCAAACCTCGTACTGTACTTTACCATAGTTTCTATCATTGTACACTACTGCAACTGCTTTTAGGATGGCCTAATTCTCCCAGTTTAGTGAGGAGACAATCGGGTATATAAGGAACTATATTTACTTAAACAGAGACATATTCTGTCATTTGTGCTGTTCACAAAAGTATTTTCATGAAGTTCACATGTGGGGAACCAAAAGATGAAGAGTTGTGAATCTTTGATGTCCAAGACATAAATACAGTTATCTCTAATGCACCAGCTTAAAGCAAAACTTGCTTTCAGTAGAAAGCTTCTCATAGTTCTGGGGTTATGAATTGTAGTGGTACAGAGGCTACTTAAAGCTCAGCTGAGCTCCCTGACTTCAAAACAACTCAGAATTTTCAGTATTCCTCTCTGTGGAATGTGCAAATGCAACAGCTGAAGGTGATTGTGATGGCAAACAGGTAAATTTTGGGTGTGAAGTGACTGGGTGACCCAGGGGCTCTCCTATTCTGCAGTACAAAGTAGGCACGCAGAGATTACAAAGGACAGAATCTATATTTTACCTACCCTGCCGTGCCTAAAAATATTCAAGCACAAAGTCTGCACTGGCTTCTTCTCCATGCAATGCCACTTGACTTCAGTGTAGAAATTGGTTCAGAGCCCAGTATATTCCAGTAGAATTATGAGGCAGACACCTATTTCCTCTCCAGTTGTCTCTATTCATAGTTTTCAAACGCTGGCAGGTATCCCCACAACACTTCTTGTGGCTGGCAAAAAATGTTGGCAGGCCCCTGCTGTGCCAGTCCTTTACTCAGAACCTGCTTGTGATTCTCATCACTGAAACCAGTAGGAGGGTTTAGACATCAATGCCTACTGGGATTTCATTTACTCAGAATACAGATTATAATAAATAGCATTTGGTGAGTGACCTGCAGCAATATGCACCCTTAAGAACAAGTGTTTATTTCACAAGGTGTAGAAACTCCCAGTGGAACAGCAGTACCAGAGGAGCAGCGTGTATCTATCCATATAAATGCAAACATACAAATAGAAATATGCAAATCACATACATATCTTGTAAATATAAATATGCAACTTGCATGTCTTGGCAAAGAAGCAGAAATATCCAAAAATTCTGAAATACAATTTTCTAATTGTGTTTTCATGATGGATCATTTTACCCAGCAGAGGAAGTTCAGCAACTTTATAGATATGCAGAAATAAGGAGCTATGAACAAAACCTCACTTCATTGCTCTAAAGAAATTAATTCGGCCTGGGACAAAACGGTTTTGTTAAAACTAACAGTTATGTTGCCGTGGAAAACAGGAAAAAAGCCTGGCCAGTGAATTACTGAGTGCAGAGCAAAATGCTGTCACTATATTCTGTTTTTATGGGTTCAATATTGCAAATTCCATCCACATGCAGTATGCCTCCTGTGCACTATTTTAAGAGGGGTGTTGCTGACCTCAATGGGACTACTTTTCTTAGAGGCTGTGACCAGGCAAGGTCATTACTCTGCTGACACCTTCAGTGTGAGCAACCAAGGAAAGCTTTTCAGTCATTAAACTCCATCCCAGAGGATGAATGTCTGAGTTTACTGCAGTGGCATGGGGCTAATTAGGTAGTATTTATTACCTAATTAAATTATTTGCCATAACAGAGAGAGAGAGACCAAAAATCCTCCAAGGCTCCAGCCAGTGTGATGTGGGGAAGAACAACCCTTGCTGTTTCAGGGTTTCCAGTTCTGTGACTGAAACACGTGAGCAAGGCAGTCCCTGAGAAGTGAGGTTGTCCTGTCCAGCTCAGGGGCAGACCCTTGTTCATGGCCAGTTGCTGAAGCTGGAGAAGGTGACACTGATTCCTGAGTGAGCCCAAGAGGTAATGAAGGAAAAACATCCTCTGCATCCCTGCAGGTAATCAGCTAAAGCACTGCAGAAGGGTTCCCTCCAGTCAGTGCCTTACAGCAGAGCTCTGCATGTGATGGGCACCTTGAGGGCAGCGCAGACAAAACCTCTCCGTGCCTCCCACGGGGAGGAAAGGAGCAGGAGAATTAAAATCCCTGCACGTATCAGCAGATAGTTCAATTCAAAAGCTGCTTTAAAGCATATTTGCAATATTCATTTTAAAGCTAAAACTTCATCTCTTCTGGTGAAATGATGTTGACAGAGCTTGGAAATTTAATCTCACGTGGAGGTTGAATTCGTTCAGCTTCGGCTGCCAGTTGCTGGATCTTGTTATTAATTTGATATTGAAGCAGAAAAGCATCCTGGTGTAGCTGCTGTGGATAAGCACTGATACACGGTGATGAAGTAATTTCCCAGCCTCTGTTTCCCTGAAAGCCATATTTAAACACTTTGAGTTCGTTAGGAGTTTAATATTCTTATGTTGCAGTTGTTTTCCTCATTGCTATGTGCATAGCATTATACTAAAATACATATGGTGATTCCTCATTTTCTACCAAACAGTGAATTTTTATTTTGCTTCCATCTTTCTAGATATAAAGTTTATCTGCAAAAAAAAAAAAAGCCATTTTTCCCCCCTTTTGTCTATTTTAACCTAAAACCATCCTACATAAAATAAAAAGCGAATTGTCTTTAAAATGCAGTGTCCCTGCAATAAAAAGATTGAAATGCTTTCATTTCATTTCAAAGCTTAAAAGATGAGAGCTTAATCTTCTTCAGAAAAGGGCGTATTCTGCACTGAAATATATGCAAAGCGCCCGGGGAGCTTTCAGCTCACACTGCAGTCAGGTCAGGACAGTGCCTTGCTGCTGTCATGGGGCAGGATGGGAGGCAGAGGCTCGCTATTTTGTGTGTTTTATTTGTTAAATATTTCACTGTGCACTGTGTTACAGAGGTAATTTACATTTATATTAGCCGGTACAGAGCAGAGTAAAGCTGGGGGTTGGAGCTGCTCTCATTTGTGCTTTTACCAGGAGCTATTACATTATACTTTGCTGCAAGTCCCAGTCCTCAAAGGACCAGGGCTGGAGACTGTACTGGATGTGCCTTTTAAATCATTATACGCCGTGATTTGAGTTGTGTTTCACAGGAACCACTACAGCAGGAACAGCCTGGACCAGTGGAAGAGAAGCCTTACAAGAAGCAATTGCAGGGCAGCAGTGGCCTGAGCTGGCTTTGGGGCACAGGAGCTCCCTCCAGCCTCTCCTGTCCTCAGTGACCACCAGAACAGATGGAGCCCAAAGTCGTGCACTAAATCAATTCAACAGACATGCTTTTGCCCTTTGGATTGTCTCCCCTGTCTCTCTGCTGGGGAGTGAGCTGCATGGGACTTGGCTGGTGCCTGGGGTTAAACCACGACAGAGGGAAAGTAAAAAAAAAAGTTTTATTCATTTATAGCAAGATCCCAAAGTATGTGGCAGTGCCCTGCCCTCGGCACACCCTTCTGACTTAGCTGTGGCTGATATTTCCCAGGCTGGGGAGTCCCTTGGTGAGGCACTATGGTCAGAGCAGTGTCCCAGGTGGTGACGGTCCCACCGCTGGTGCCACCAGCCCTCAACCCCTCTCTGGTGCCCACCTACAGATGAACCCCGTGGGGATGCCCACACAGGTGGCCTAGAGCAGGGTTTTTCACAGGAAGAACAGCTGTGCAGGTGGAGATCCAAGCAGCAGGGTCTGAAATGTGGTGCTTTACATCAGAGGAGGATTTGCAGGGACTCAGTGCGAGGTAAAATCCGCCGCGGGCCTGTGACACACAGGACAGCAGCAGCACAGCCTCAGCTGATAATTTCAGATGGGGCTAACGTTTTTCCCAGTCTACTCTTGCCCTGTGCCAGTTCAGGTATCACCTGGAACTCTGAGCTGGCACAGAGTTCAATCCCAAAACTGGCATGAGCTCCAGAGAAAACACCTTGGCTCATCCACTGGCATGTGATGGTGTCACCCACACAGCCATTAAAAAATGTTCAAGAGCTGGAGAGTATGGAGGCTCTGGCTAACAGCTAGCGTTGTAACTTTTAAGGTCATAAAATAAAGTAAGCTATTAATAAAGATTTATTAAAAAGATAAGGATATCTCTATGAAATCCACCATATTACATTACACAGCTTGAAGCAGATAGCCAAAAAACCCCCAAACAAACCCAAAACCCAACTCTGTGCCTACATTTAAAAAGGAAAATATAAATATTTGTTATCATTTCAGAGTATCTAGAAGGAATAAAAAAAATCTTTGAATGTTTAGATTTAGGAAATATGTGAAAAAATGAGGATCTGGAGGCATTCCCAAATGGCTTTTTAGCCTGTTGGTGTCCCCTTCCCAGGCTGTTCCTTGAGTGCTGTCCTACACCTCCTGCAGAGAAATTATTTTGTAATCTCTTAGATTGGTTTCTGAGTAGAAATACTGAGCTCATTTCAGCCCTAATAATTCCTGTTTCTTGGGTGAAATGCCTGTCACCCTTTTTGGGCAATCCCCATTTTTCCTATCTCATGGTTTCTGAAGAGCTGCCAGGAACTCCCAGCATGATTTGCTTTTTATACCTCCCTTTGTGCCATCCCAAAAACTCTGCTGCCTTCAGTAACGTTCTTTTTTATTTATGTTGGAGGAAAGATTAAAATTGACCATTGGAATTACACATCTCAAAATCTGATCCCACACTCGACTAAATTTCAGTGTTTGTAACTTCCAGCTGCTCTGATTTTTAGTGTGGGAAGCCACAGCCTTTGCACATGGTGCACATTACACACTGGGTTACTGCTTGTAAATCAATTGTGAATATTTTGTCATCAAAACCTACCCAAATTGGGTCTTACCAATTTAAAAATTGTCTTTATTGCATTCTCTCTCTTATTTATACTTCTTTAAGTCAGTGTAAGAATAAGGCTCTCTTAGTATGTTCTTATGGTAATGGATGCAATTATGACATGATCAATATAAAATAGATATATAAAATCTCTCTATAAAAAAATCCCCTTCTGCCAACAGTTCCTGTCCAGAATCCACCCTGGATTTATCACTGATAGGGGCAAACCTGGAGCCAGAACCAGCTCCAGGCCTGCTGAGGTGGGGAACAGGATTTTACATGGAGATAGCAGCCCCTGTGCCTGGGGCACAGCCAGGGCCTGCCACAGGCCATGAAGGCAATCCTGGCCTCTCCTTTTGATCCCCAAAGATGCCTTAGGAGACAAAAAGTTTCCTGTAGAGCCCTTTTTCCAAGCCCTGTTGCCATCAGCCAGTACACTCAGGGCTGAACATGGATGAAATTGAACTGCTGCTGGAAATTGTTTCACTGACAGCGCGCCCAGCGCCGCTCCAGATACTGCTCCAGCTTGTCTGGCTTTTCAGCATTTCGTTGCTCTCCACAGAGCTTCCACTCCTGCTAAAACCAGCTCCACAGGTTGTGGCAGTAGCTCGGAGGGGTTGTGTAAACAGCAGCATTGCCAGGTCAGCTGCACCTCTGCTCAGCCGGTGACAGCGCTGGCGTCTGCTCGCTGCCATCTGTCATCCTAAGGGGGACAGATGTTGGCAGCTGTTCTCATGCCAAATGCTGCCTTTGCCATCCAGCCACTGTGCTCACCCAGCCATAAAATTTATCTGTGTTAGCCTGGTGGCTTTGTATTTCAAAGGTACAGACCCATTTTCCATGGTAAGAGGGTTGGATTTTTCTTTATCCTGATACCTGGAATGACAACATTTCTGGAAGGTGCATTGGGCTGTTCTGTGGCATTTTAGGATTTTTTATTATTATTCTGTAGATAGCTAATCTATAAAATGCAATTTTTTTTTTTAGTGCAATTCTGATATTAATGATGAAAAGATTACTGCTTCTGTCAATCCTGCTTGTCTTGGGAAAAAACCCCACAGAACTAACTTATCCTTTAGATCATTCAGTAAGTTCATCACACCTTAGAAACATTTACAAGTGTCTATAGTGGCATGAGGCATGTGCCTGACTGGGAATGACTTCACTTTTAGGAAAAATACCTCTGCAGATGTTAAATAATGTGTTATGAACCACTAACACAAGGATTAATTAAGTTTGGAAAGGATAGACATAGAGTTGATTCAGTGTTAAAAAATGAAATAAATATTTGATGGCAATTAAGAGTCATAGCTTCCTTTTTTACAGGGATTAATTGGGATACAGTTTTGTTAAAAGCATCCTTCAGTTTTGTTAAAAGCAATGCAAACTCAATAGAAGTATCTTATGGTCCTGTTTTAATTAATTATTAACCAGCAAGAGTAATCAAAATCATCAAATAAATTTGTCTCTCTCCATTAAAAGCCTATCAGGGTGGTTTGCAGTGGCAAACCACAGCCAGATCTGACATTTCTAAGGGGAAAAAGAGTGGCCAAAACAAGGACAGAATAGAGCAGCTGTTTTTTTTGTGGCTGGGAGAGAGCAGAGGAGAACCTTTGCTGGGGAAAGTCCCAGGCTGTGCTGGGCACAAACCTGCCCTTTAGGGAAGAGCCCTGCAGGGTTCCCTCATAGTTGCAAGTTTATCTCTAGGTCCATACATTGTTTTACAGCTTTAGGGATACTTTTTTTTTTTTAGGATATAGTTTTTGGATAGAAAAACACCCCAAAATCTTAACAGCAAACGGTTCCCTTGTTTAGAGTTAAACTATAGTTCTTTTCCTTTTGCACATATTTCCTTTGAGAAACCAGGAACCGTATTTCCTGGAATTTCAGCGTTGCTTCTCCTGGGTGAGGGCTGGGAGCAGGTTGTGGAGGTGGCTCCTTGATCTGCAGGGGTGGTGGTACCCCCAGTGAGGGGAACCCCCCTGGACCAGTGCCTGTCTGCTGGGGAAACATCCTCCTCCTGTGGGGTTATGGAGCCATCCAAGCAGTTCCTGACTCCTGTGTCCTTAATTTGAGTTCTTTAAATGGAGAGGCTCCTGTGCATGCTATAAAATTGTGGTTTGAGAAATCGAGGACCAGTGGGCCGTGATAGGAAGCCAATTCTATCCACAAAATGCAAGAGCCGTGATAAGGAAGAACAAAGGACAAAAGGAAAAAAAGGCAGAAATCATGGCTAACAATTCTCACTCCTCTGCAATGATTAAACATTAAACTCCCACAAGCTAAGCAAACAGCAACAACAAAAAATCCTCTAAATTCCCCCAAGGCTTTTGTCTTTGTAGCAAGGTTTGAACTTGAGGGTGAGTGCAGCTGCATCCCCCGCTGAGCTCCCTCTGCCCTGGAGGTGCTCTATGGATGAGGGGTCTGCACAGGGGGGTCTGTACAGGGCTGTCTGTATCGGGGTGTCCCTGGCCAGGCTGGCCCCAGCTTGGGGTGAGGAGCACTCTGTGCATAAAGCTCCTGCACCATCCCTACAGATGCAGCAGGGTGTCAGACTTTCTGTCCCCCTGCTCCACCTTACCTGCATGAGTTCGAGTCCAAGGAGGCAGAATTGCACCTCTTTACTTTGCCTACAAAGGAATAATCTGTGTTTGCCTCCCCTCAGCTGTTATAACCCCAACTGTCCTCCTTCAGCCTCACTTTATTCACCAGGCAGATCCCAGGCACATGCAGACTGCCTGCAGCCCGAAATTTGCCTTTTTCTGCTTATCGCCTCTCCGCAACTTTAATTGCTCCAACTAACTTCAGAAAGCAGAAGGAGACTTTAAAATCATCCCAGCTTATAAAGCAGGGAACTCAGTTTACTTTTGCAGAGCCGCCTTGCCAAAACGAAGACCGCAAGAGTGGTGCTCTGCTAGGTGGACTCAAGCACCGCCTTATCAAAGAAAGGAACGGAGCAGCCGCTTCCCACCGGGCTCCCTGGAGCCCAGCTTCCCTCGGGAAGGCAGCACAAGCATGCACGGGCACGCCAGGGCGAGCAGCACGCAGACAAACCTTCCTTCGCAGGGTCCCACAATGCTCTTGCTTCACGCAGAGCTCGGCTTCCCACCCCCGCTTTGCTCCGTGCTTGCGCTGCTGGGGGTAAACGGGGTCAGCAGGAATCGCTGAGGTTGGGATTCAGGGGTTTCTTTGTCCTGTGGACAGCACAGGTTGGTAGGGGATGAATTCCCAGTAGGGAAAGCTCTGAGGTGGTGTTACCCCCGGGGGCAGCTGGAGAAAGGGGGTTGAAATCCCCAGTTGCTGACAGCGAGACTTTCCCACTGGAGCATCTCCCCCAGTGTCTGAGCAGCAGTGAAACCCGGGAGGGTCTGGGGCCATAGTGAGAGCCTGTGAAGGAGCTGTGATATGATTCCAAGAGCTACAATATGATTTTGGGGATGTAAAGTAGGCAAACAGAGGTGCCCTGGCTGCACATTTGTTCACAAACACACCAGCTTTGTGAAAACACCAAGATTCATCCAGACACACCAAAGGTCAGATGTGCAAAAAGGATTCCTGTTTGCAAAATTTGAAAACGTACTTCTCCTGCAGCTCAACTCTGTGCACCATCACTTGGAAGGGAGTGAGGCGTCTGAAATCAGAATTGGAAGCATGCTATCCTAAATGCTTATTTATTCAAAGCTCTGGCCAAAACAATAAGACATTCACAGTCTATGCCTGGCTGAAATACATGGGGCTTTATCCTGGTGGGGCTGTTCCTCAGCAGAACTAAAGGTAAGGCTGGGCAATTGCATCTGGTTGAGTTATCATGTCTAATATGTTAATTCAGCCATGTGAAAGGCTGAAAGACTTAAAATGCATGTGAAGGGATTTTTTTATGCTGCAATAGGCCTGTTTGTAGCTGGGGAATATGATACAGTGAATGAGAAGTGACATATTAAGCTCAGCTCCTTCAACAAATGCACGTGTAAATAACTGTGGTGGATTAAGGACTTAGTTTTAAGGAGTACAAATGTAGAGATTAGAGGGACTTAAAGAGATGAACAGAGGAAAACTAAATGAAAATGGTGAAATCAGAGAGGAAAGGAGAACAGAGAAGGAAAAACAAAACAAAAAAACCCCGGAAATTATGGAGTAGACATAAAAACAGAGGAGATCACCAGGAAGAAAACAAAAACAGAGGCTGGCCTGTTCCTTTTCAGATGGTGATTGTGAAATGAAAAAGCTTCACTGGAACCTAAAGCGGTCACTTGAGTTCATGTGCCCTGGAGAAGCCTGTAAAGCCAGCACGGCGTACCCAGAGATACAGAAAACGGTGAGTGTTGCTGCAGCGTAATCTGTTTTCTTTCATTTGATGAAGGTCGTGACTTTGATATTTTCCACCAGACTGGCCCGATTTGGGTGTCGGGCTGTTTGTTTGTTTACAGTTGGAGAAATGTTTCCGACATCTGTCTGCATTCTCCCAGCAGCTACCTCATGTTTCTTGCAACTTCCCAGCCTTGCCCACGGCCCGTTCTTGGAAGGTTAGTTTAGTTTGTGTTGGTTAAAACACTCTTTAGCTGAACTCACTTAACACAACACCACACTGAAGACTGTCTTAGCCTTTATGTAATGTTTTGCTAATTTTAACAAACAGGCTGAGTGGTAGGAGCCACTGGGGTTGCTGAAGAGCCATGGAGAGATTACTCAGTCAGATATTTCTGGAAACGTCTAGATTTCTAGAAATACAGATGAAATCATACCAAGATCAGAGCACAGCTGTGCAGAGAAGAGGCAACTCATTTTTCATCTCCATTGTCAAGCCCGAATTAGTGCAACACTATTTGGAGAAGTGATGTGGTCACTTGGTTTTACAGCAGCTTGAGCAGAGAGCTGTGAAATGGGCACAAGCTGGTCCTGGAGCTGGGGATTAATGAGTCCCCTGAGCCCTTGCAGCAGCTCCTGTCTCATCCCCGTGTGACAGCAGGGTCAACCTGCATCTCATTTCCTGGGACATCCCTAGGGGTTACCTGGTGCAGGAAACCACATCAGTTTGGGAAATACACAGAAACCACAAAGTCAATGCCTCGAGTGGAAATCTTGTGAAAAGCCAAGCTGTTCTCTGCGCAGCCAAGTAATCAGGCTTACAGAGTTGTGTCTGGCCCCAATTCCCACCCCCTGTGGGGCTCCCAGCTCCTTCCCACGTCCTCCTGGCCATCCCCTGGGGCGAGCCAGGGCTGGGGGTCAGCTGCCCAGTGGGCAGGATGGCAGCCAAGGACCACGTGTCCTCTCCACCAGTGTCCCAACACACGTCTCTCCTTCCCTGCCCCTGCTGATTTGTATCATATGGGCAGGCATGTCCTTGGGCTCTTTCAGATTTGATTTTAATTAGCCAGCAGGCTCTGAATTCTGACAAAATGTACTTTAGCCTTAACTCTGCTTAAAAATTCACTTCTGTGTAAGAAGACGTGAAAATCAATGTGTGTGAACTTGGGAGATTATTACCTGTGCAGTTTATCTACTAATGGCTATCCCTAAATGTTTTACACTTCCTGCAGTATATCACTGTTATAATTGTGCAACTAATTGAACAGGGCTTTCATTGAGCTATCCCTAGGAACAGTTTACACTTAAACACTCAACCAACCATTACCTACAGCTTTTACAGAAATTATTACCATAAATTTCCTTTCAAAATTGTTTAGTGCAAGCATACTGCCATTTTTTTTTAGCAAGCAAAAAAAAATAAACTTTATGCTGTAGAAATGTGCACATGGTCTTTGGCAGATTGGCTCCTGACCTCAGAATTACTATGAAACATGTATTTTAAATACTGAGAATCTAGAGAGTAAATGTATTTACAGGAATGAAAGGCTGACCAGAATGATAAATGAATCAGTCTTAATCAGAAACAAACAGTGACTTATTCATAGCTCTTTCGAAAAGGCAAGAATTTTGCAGATGTTGTTGGGTCAAGTTATATAAAAAGACAGTTTATAATGAGCAGAATGCGTGTGCTAAAGTCAAGGGAAGTCTTCACAGACACATGTTTTTCCCATAGCTACGTGACTTTATTCCCCAGCGGCGTGGTTTCGTTTTGATACATGCTCCTTTTCATCTCTGACCAGGGCACCATCCCCGTGGTGGAGGGATTGCTGGAGAGTGCAGTGAGAACTCGGAGAGACATGAGAAACTGAAGTTTTAGACTTCATTCCCTTGAGACATCCCAATCCATGTCAGTGGGAGCCGTGCCCAGCGCCGAGCAGAACCTGTGCCGGGAACCTGCGCCGTGGGCGGCACGGGGGTGGTGCTGCACTGCCCAGATTTTGGGCAAGGTCAAACATTACTCTGACGTATCCATCAGTGCCCCTGGGGTGCTCACAAGTGTATGGGAAACACTTTCTTGGACGGCAGCTCCAGCTCCCATGGGCAAGGCTTCTCCTGGCTGCAAGTGAGGTTTTGAGAGCCTTGTGTTTAGAGTCCAGCAGGACCAAGGAGCTCATCAAGAGCTGGAGCCCATTTTTCTCCCATCTCAAGTGGTGGGAGAGTCAGGCAAAGGGCTGCAATTCAGCCAGCAGAGGAGCTGGGGAAGAGCCAAGATGAGCTTTTAAAGGGCTCATGCCTTGACACTGATTTGCCTTTGAAAACCCTGAGCATCTGCTCTGAAGCCCAGAAGACCAGAACCCATTCACTGGCCTGCAGCCCAACAGACGCTCCATTAAACCATATTTCATTTCTTCTAAATAAATAATCAGCCTCCTTTGTGGCACCATAATATATCTGAGGTAGTGTCTCTGCTGCTATTGAAGTAGGAGAAGAGGGGAAGGAGATTGATAGCCAACGTTTCATGTGATGAAAGGCAGAATTAATCATAACCCAAGTACAGGATGACACTGCTGCATCAATTCTGGCCTGAGCCTGCCTCTCTGTGTATCACCTTGTTGCACAATATTCCATAAAACACAGAAATGTTGAAATAGAGTCATCCTGGAAAGAACTGTTTATACTCAAATCGTGGATCTGATGGCATTAAACAAGATCCCTTGCTTTGAATCAGGCTGTGTTTTGTCTCCTCTAGGGTTGCACGGGTGGCTGCAGAAGAAGTCAGACCTGCAGGGTCCAGAGGCTGCCAAAAGTTGTGCACTGAAATTTGAAGTGCAGAAATGGGGTAGGACAAAGGAACATAGGCTGGAGGGTCAGAATGGGCACAGAGTAGTGCCCAGAAGGATTTACAAAAACATTTGCACAACTGATCTAGAATAAGCTCATTCATGGTTCATGTAAAATTAGAACCCACTTGGAAAATATTATTCAATCAAACAGAAATTAGAAAACATGTGTGGATCTGCAGGAAATTTGAGAGGTGAACACCCCCAAACTTTCTCTTCCTGTAGTCTAGAGCCAGGTTTTGCCATCTAAGCCCATGCCGTAATACAGTGGAAATTGCCAATTTTCAGCAAGAACCTGCAGGTAATGGAAACGAGCTGCTGATTAAATTTACCCTTCCAGTGAGCATGACAGGAGGAGAGGCTGCAGTTGCTTCTTTTCGCTCTGTGACAAACATGATTAATGGGATAAATGGATCAGTTCTGGTCCCATTTCACCACCTCCACCAGGTGCTAAAATCACTTCATCTAGGGAGGAAACACCAGGACTGACTCAAGGAAGAAGAACATGTGTGACATGGCTTGGAGGTTCTAGCCATGTTTCACCACCTACACCCAGACCTGAACCAGGATCCATATTGGAGGAATCAATCTGATTTTTAGTAATTTAAGATTCTCAGATGACTTCTGGCTAAGCATTTGGCTTGGAGAAACATCTGCAATTTCACGGCTGTGAACTTTTAGCAAAAAAACATTTTCTTTTTAAATGAGGAAGGGGTAGCTCTAAGCACTTTGTTTTCCTTCTGTGGAGCAGACAGTTTTTATCTCTACCTGAAATCTAAGCTTTGCAGACGAGGTGAAAAGAGACGTGTTTGACTCCTGTGTAACTATTCAGAAGTCCCCACACAGACAGCACAGAGAACCACAGACATTGTCTCTTAAATAACTTCTTGCAAAAGCTTTGCAGGCGATTCACAGGTCTTCACAGGTACTTGGTATTTTGCTGGGGAGCATAATCTTTTCTAATACTGTTAATTTTAATAACTCCTTTCTTGTCTGGTGGTTAAACCACAGGTCTACAAGTCACAACACAGGCGTGTCGTTCCTGCTCTTCCTTGGCCTTGCGTCTCACCTCCAGCGAGACACAATTGCATTGTTACGTTTTTCTGAACCTTGAGCCCTAAAACTGCAAGATATTTGCCCATCCGTGTTGCTTCACTGAAATAACATTTGCAGAGCACTTTGGGTTGTCAGAGGAGAGACATTATTTATTAGTGTAATTTCTGATTTCGGCTACGCCCACGCAACCTGCTTGTTCATGTGGAACGGCGTCAGTTCTCTGACTTCCTTTCTGTGCACAGGCTCGGTGTTATCTGCATTAGGAAGTGTGATTAAGGAAAGAACTATGCTCTTTTTTAAAGGTTTTTTTTTTAGCTAGATCAGCTTAACTTGTGCTTTTCCCTTCACAGAAGTAATTTTACTTTCCTTCTCTAAGCTGAAGACCCTGCAACAGTGAGCTACTGATCCTGAGATAACAATGAGCATTTTCTATGATGACTTGAGTCCACGTGCCACCAGCATTTTCCTTGAGGTGCTAAGCCTCTCCTTTCAACACCAACATCAGTAAGATTCAAGGGAATTCCAGTAATTCAGAACTGAACCTTGGCTGGAACGATTCTTGTGGAGGCTGTACATGTTCGGGCATCACTTATAGGAAGGACTGGCACTGATGTAGGAATATTTTATTTACAGAATCTGTGCTAATGAACTCTCTAGCTAGCTGTGACCCTTGAAACACTCTGCAGCTTCCAGAAAGCACAAACTGAGTTAATGGTCATGTGTGGACGTGAAGATCAATGGGTAAAGGCTGAAGAAATCTAGCAAAACCCCATGTCAGCAGCCTGTTGAATCAGCTCTTTAAACAAGCTGCTGGATGTTGATGTAGGGTTTTGAAGTCTTATGTGCTGACAGGCCCTTGTATTTGCCTACTGATGGCAAAGGCATTACATTTCTCATCAACTGCACAGCAATAATTGGAGACAGCATTTTTGTCACAGACTCAATAGGTGTTGCAACAAGCCTGGTGTGTTGCCTCTGTGTCTGTCGCCCCATTTTAAAATGCATGGACTATGCCTAATTTTTTTTTTTCTGATATGTCATATCAGAGTCCAAGCTGTTTTATAAGCAGTAAGCATTTACTTACCACAAATACCACATCAGCATCCAGACATAGCAGGAATAACTGTGGCTGAGCTCATCCTTCCCAAATGCCTATTGCAGGAGGACTGTGTAACTCCAGATTTTGGGTGAGCTGGTCAGCACGCATCTGTGTGCCTGATTCTCTGAAGAGATAACTAATAAAATTCAGGCAAAAACCTGTGTTGCGTGTGGGAAAACCAATGGCCAAATATTGCTTGTGTCAACTGGCAATTGCAATTCAGGTCGGGAGACTGTAGCTCCTGGTTATGTGCAGCCTTTTACAAGAATAAACAGGGATTAAGTTCTCTGAGATTTTCAGGAGGAGTGAAAATACTGAGTCTCATGGCAAGGTTTGCACAACACATTTGATTTCCCTCCCGTTTTTGCTCTTAATTCAAATGAATGGGATGCTCTAGAGTTTTGGCCCAGAATCATGGAGTTCTGTGAAATTGCTTGATGCAGGTTAAAGTAGGACAGGTTTATGTGAAAAGTAAAGAGATCCCATGGTAGGGATAGCCATCCCTACAGCAGCAGTGGAAAACAGGCTGGAGAGGACCAGGCAATCACTTTCTCTGACATCCCAAATGAGAGATGCCCACTCCAAAGCTGGACCTCTCACCAGTGGTTCCAGTGCTCACACCCCACCCAGGCTTGTCTCTGCAAATGCAAATTATTAAATGTTTGGATGAGAAGGAAAATCGATTTTGCTTCAAAATCTCCTCCACACTGCCTTGATATTGAGTTCCGAGGGCACTTTCCAAGCTGCTCCTGGGCCAGCCCAGCCCTGGAAGCACAGCCTTTGTCTGAGTGAGAGCTGAGGCTGAGCCTCGTGAAGGACCAGCAGTTCTGGAAACCCCCAAGCAGCAGCAGCCAGGCAGCACAACCTGTGTGCTGCAAAAAACCCCCTATTCACCACCATTCCAAATATTATTAATCAGCCCACGGTTTGCTCAGACAGGAAATTGTTACCGACCACTTTAATTTTACTAAACAAATGAAACCACCCCATTACTCATTCAAATCTAATAAACCGCAGCACACAGAGGAGGAAGTGAGCACTTCAAAATGGCTTGGAGAAAAGTTCTCACTTTGTTTTGCCATTTAATTAAAGCCAGGCTCTTTACAGGAAAGGGCATAATTAAATGGCAGCATGTGTACTACGATAATCTTCTTCATTGGCATCTCAACGTGCAGCTTGCTGCTGAAGGCAGACAGACTCTGAGTGCTGCTCCTTACACCCCCAGAGCCTCACCTGCTCCTCAGGAAGGAAATCAGCACAGCTCTCCTCTTCATACCTTGTTGGATGATACAGGGCTTCATTAGGGAGGTGCCAATGAAGAAGATTTCCTTACTGCTTAATGCCTGCAGATGTTCAGAAAGCAACTTCCTGAAGATGGGCCCTGCAAATCACCTGGCAGCCGTCGATTTTATCAATGCCTCGGCATTTCCCGATCATCAGGTCTTTAAAACGTAAACAAAATAGTCCAGCTTTAATATTTGCAGTCTTAGCACTAGTCCAATATGTGATGTGATTTGTGTGCATATGTAAATATTGTCTTTGCAGGCAGAAGGCAGACAAAGCATGAATGTACTTGTACCACAGAGAGGGATTGCTGTAATTGTTTGCCTTTCTTCTCAACATCAAATTACTGCTTTAAATGAAGGGAATTTCACAAACAGGCAGAAATGCCATTTTTGCTATGGGAATTCTACTTACTCCAGCTGCATGATGAAGTTTCACCTGAAAGAAGAGCTCATAAATGGGAATTATTCCTTTGTGGTGTTTTGGCTTCCAAAAGATGATTAAAGAAGAAAAACACAGATAATCTCAATAAAAAGGGCAAATATCACAAAGAAACTTAACACCCAACATGTTTTTGTTGCGCTGCAAAGGCCGTGAAGGCGTTTTCAAGCACACACGAGTTTGTTCCTGTCTGTACAACACCCACTCCTTGGGACTGTTGGTGTTTGGCACCTTCACACTCAGGGGATGGACAGTGTTTGCTGGAAGGTCCTTGCCAATTTCTTTGGTGTCTCACCTGGCTTGCCCTAGACAATCCTTAATCCAATGCAAACAGGAGTAAAGTCAACAGGAAGATGTAATAAAGAAGCCTGCATACTTAATAAATCCCCTATTAGTCACCATCAGAATGAACTGATGTGTGAAAAATCCTTTTTGTTACCGTGCTCCAGTCCCATGCATGGACCATGTTATCCACATGAAACCAGCCCCTCTTCCCTTCCCCATCACAGATGTGCTGAAAAATAGGATTCAATCTGCTCTCCTTCCCATTCTTCAAAATGTTCTCCCTACCACTCTCATTAGTCTTACTTAATTTGTTTTGCTCAATGGAAGGAATTACAGATTTGCCATCCTAGAGAACAGCTGACATTTTTACAGGAAAAGAAGTACATGATTCATAATTTTCCAGAAATCTGCACATTACATATGAAGCACATTAGCACCTTCTGAGGAGCAGGATAAATCTTGAAACTTGTACTGTATTGTTCCTGTTTGTCTGCTTTATGTACCTGTTCAAACAGCACAACAAATCTCACAGCCAGCAAGGAAAAATAGCTGTGGCCTTTTGTGCCATCATCATTCAGCTGAAAGGAAAAGTGGTTGCACCTTGAGGAGAAAATGATTTTAAACAGTGCCATTTTGCAATGGCATTTTCCAGTGGTGCAGAGGACTGTGGAAGATCCAAGGAGGTGGAATTTTGGGAGCTGTAGGATAGACCTTTCTTCTAAGCCAGAACATGCACAAGAAATTCATAATGTAATTGTGATTCAGTGTTCGATTTCAGTCGTCACTTTCTGCTTGTCTTGTTGGTTTGGGTTTGTGGGATTTTTTCCCTTTCCTTTTTAAATCAGCATCCTCAGCTTGTCTTATCTGGAACCATGGGGGGAAATGCTGAGATGAAACCAGACTGTCACAACAAGGGTCCTGAGGAGAGTTGGCAAGAAATGCTATGGAAAGGTGCCATGGTCAAGGGGACATTCAGCTCCATCTTTCTTCTTGTTATTTTGAGAAGTAAACTTGCACATGTTGTACGGAGCAGAAAAAACTCTGAGATACTGGAAAAAATATTAATAATTCAATTCAGTGAGTGTTTTATGTCAGTGAACACAGTCTCAGGAGGAATAGCTGGATGTTTTGAATAATGTACTCCTCAGAAATCTTCAGAAACTCAAAAAATTATTTATGAAGTGCATGTGAGGACAGCAGTGGTCCATCCACTAAACTAAAAATGTCTTTCTTTCTGTCCTCTACTTTTAGCATCGCTCACAGGTGCCTTATATCCCAAAAGATGTACCACAAAAACTATTTTGTATGTGCATCGGGGAAGCAAAAGCTTTGCAAGGCAGAGGTTGTTTCTCACACCCTCCTGGCCTTCATCAGAGCAGGACTTCAAGGCACTTTTTTGGATGTAATACTCTGCCTGGAGTGCTGCATCCAGCCCTGGGCCCTCACCACAGGAAGGTCCTGGACCTGTTGGAGCCAGTCCAGGGGAGGCCACAGAGGTGATCAGAGGGGTGGAGCAGCTCTGCTGTGAGGAAGGGCTGAGAGAATTGAGATTGTTCATCCTGGAGAGGAGGAGGCTCCGGGGAGACCTTAGAGCCTAAAGTGCCTAAAGGGGCTCCAAGAGAGCTGGAGAGGGACTTTGGACAAGGACATGGAGTGGCAGGACAAGGGAGAATGGCTTCCCTCTGCCAGAGGGCAGGGTTGGTGGGATACTGGGGAGGAATTCCTCCCTGTGAGGGTGGGGAGACCCTGGTACACGGTGCCCAGAGAAGCTGTGGCTGCTCCATCCCTGGAAGTGTCCAAGGACAGGTTGGACAGGGCTTGGAAAAGCCTGGAACAGTGGAAGGTGTCCCTGCCCATGGCAGGGGGATGGAATTTATTAATGTCCCTTCCAAACCATCCTATGATTCTGTGATTACAAAAAGCAGCAATCTGAGATTCAAGGAATAGCCTCCCACATTTTCTGTTTCTGTTCTGGGAGTGACCCCTCCAGCTCCCTGCAGGCTGAGGCACTGGAAGGATTCATTCTTCAAGCCCCTCCAGCTGCAGGAGCCCTTCAAGAGCCGCCTGTCCGGCCCGATGCCACCCTCAGCCCCGTGCTGCTGCCCACAGCACTGCTAGGACAGTGGCATTTCCTGCTCTGAGCTGCACATTCCTATTGCTTCCTCTGGAAGAATAATCCTGCAGTGAGTAAAGAGCAGCCTTCAAAGGGAGATTCCTCTGCAGGGCCGTTTCTCTTGGCTCCCCTCAGCTCTGGAAGTCCCCGGCTCGCAGTGCCACCGAGGCAGCTCCTCACCAGTTTTCCCTACAGATCCCATTTCCAGTGAAGTGGAACAGGACCAGCCCTCCTCTCCAGGGCTACTTTCCTCCCATGCAGGCTTTTGTGACATCCCTGGGCTGCAGGGCTGGGCTGCAGGAGGCTTCAGAATGACGAATTCCCTGCAAGAGCTCCCCAGCAGCACAGGTAGCCACTTGCCAGTAAAAAACCCCTTGCTATGCAAGTGCTGAGGTTCCTCTTTCTCCCCCAGCACCTTCCCAGAAGTTATATGAAATGATGGTATAGCTTTGTTAAACAAACAAAAAAGAAAAAACCAAACCACCGAGCCCTAGCTTTCAGAGCATTTTTAGAATCCTTTCCAGTGTACCTCATCCTTCATGTTTGCTCCAACCACTGTTTAAACAGTTTGTGTTTGCTTAGGCAACTAGATTTATATCCCGGATCAGTAAATAAACCTGGTACTGTGTGCTTTCCTACAGACACTTCTACCTGATCATTGCAAGACACAGCAAGCAGGAGAAAATGACATGTGCACAAAGAAAGCTGGTGTCTTTAAGGAAAAAGGCCAGGAATTATAGCTCTGGTTTGATGTATGGAAGCAGACACACAGGCAGTTGTGGCTGCTTAGCTCCAGGATTTAGGTTCAGAAGTGTCTCTCTAAGTAGAATGATGTCCAAGCAAAAATGTTAGGGTGGATGATAAAATATGAATCCAGAAAGTCTGTGGGTTAGATTTCACTGAGCTTTGGCTGGAGTTGCTGGATTGAGGAGCTCTGTCTCCTCTGGCTTAGACATTACATAGCTTGTCATTTTTCATCTCCTCTGGAATGCAATTTTGCAACAAATACCGATTCTAACTACTAGGTGCAAAGGAATTTTTTTAAAATAAACTTTTACCTTGTCCACCTGTGTTCAGAGTAGGTCAGAGTGTGGAAGGACGGTGCCCCCCTACCCAGGAGAGAGGTACTGAGGGGAGCTGGGCTGCACACAGACCTGGCACTGGCACTTCAAATCCTTCCATCTGAAAATAGGGGCTGGTAAGGTTTGAATCACAAACACACAATAAAACCCACTTGAAATGAGCCCACGTAAACGAAGGGATTGAAAAACAGCTATGTATCTCTGTCCCATTTCCCTTTCCAGGAAGGAACATCTCTTGGGTAACCTAAAAACAAAACAAAGTAGCAGAAAACTTTACTTAACCTCCAGCTAATTTCCTATCCGGACTAAATTTAGCTGGTTGGATTTTGTTTGGTGGATGTGCCTCCCAACACAGCAAATTCAGAGGGATGTTGCCATTCGCCTAAAGCTGCTGCTGTAGTGCTCTGGTTAAAATGGCTGATTTAATTCCACATCACAGCATGGATTTTTAAGGTGAAATGTCACTTTCTGTTCAAACACGGCAGCACAGGGGGCTGGTGAAGCTGATGGCTGAATTCTGCTCCCTGGAAAAGCCCAGCCACCCACACAGCAAACAGCTGCTGGGACCTGGCTTCCAGTCACCCCTGCCTCGCAGAGCAGGCGAGGGAGAGCACAGGAGGATGAAAACATTATCATGAAAGCTTCTCCACGCGTGTTTTGAAACAGACAGTCCTTAATTGAAGGAAGATCAAGTCGGGGACCAGCCCAAAACACTTAGATTATTTTTCCATGAGTCAAAGGTTATACTCAAAACAAAAATTAGCCTACAAGTACCAAGGCCAGGCTGGTGCACTGAGCATTTCCCAGCACAGGTCACTGCTGCCAGCCTCCTGCTACAGAGAAAAAACCATCTGAAAAACTACTTGGAAAGTTTTTGAAACTTTATTCACTCTGTCTGTCTTTACCATTCTAAAACCTTTAATTTTAGGGCGTGCAATTATTTGCACTGCCATCAGCTGGAGGTGTAGAAATTGTGGAAGGAGCATAAAAGGATAACAAATACATTTAGAAACCCTCTAAAACTGACAGCAAGTGTTTCTGCTTGTGTTTGGGGAAGCTGGAGACCAGAACGAGGTGCTTCTCTTACCTAACTGAGAATTGCATTGTCTTTGTGGTGAGAATCTTTCCAGGGTAAGGAGATACCAGGTTACCAAACTGCCACAGAAACTGTGACTAAGAAGTGTCTGCTGCTCACCTCAATCCTGAGACGCTGGAGGAAGAAGAGGAAGGGAAGAAATAATTTTTAAGCAAGTGAATTAAAAAAAAAAAAAAATCACGAGAACTTGTACAAATAAAAAGCAACACCTTTATTAGAGTAGTGCTTGAAGTTAATGTTTGAGCAGTCTTTGATCCCATCAAAGTGAAATGATTGAAAGGGAATGACAAATGCACGGGCAGACTGGCTGGAAAAGGTGATTTCAGGACACTTCCCTGCATCACATCCCCCCAAGACCCACCAGAGCCTCTGTTCCAGCCCCTGCCCAGCCTCAGCCCTGTGCATGCACAGCTCCTGTGGCTGATTGGTTTTCCAGCCTGGCATCCAAGATCCCTGTTTTGCTACAAGCCAGAATCTGAATGCTTGAAATGACATAAAAAACCCCTTGCTGTGCTCATAAATGCAGTGGCAGAGGCTGCATCCGTGTTTTCCTGCTGTGCTGGGAGGAGCAGCACCTGGCACAGCACTGGGAAGGGGCATCTTGCTCTTGACAGATCTGTCTTTTTTTCTTTTCTTTTTTTTCCTTGTTTGTGGGCAGAAAATAAAATTAAACTGCATAAACCACCCTTGTCAAATTGGGCCCTTATTTTCTTCATGAACTAAAAGGTACATTTGAGATTTTACTACTCGCACTAATGAACTGGATGTAAATGAAAATAAAGCTGTTTTGCACATAATTGAGCCTTCTGTAATCATTAACACTCTTTCCTAAGTCCATTGTTGATTCACTTTGACATTTCTTTGTGGGATTTACAAACCCATTTAGCCTCTGTTGGACAAATGAGGCTGTGCCACACACAAGCCAGGGCTGAAGATGATTTAAGATTGTTTCCACTCTTACAGCAGCAGTTTCTCCTTCTGTCTCTAGCATTAACAAATAAACACAATTATAGGCAGAGTAAGAACAAAAAGTTGCTTACTGGTATGAAACAAAGCAGGAAGAAAAATGGAAAAAATTGTTTTGCAGTCATGGTTGTATTTTTCATCTGGTGACACTCAGCTCTGGCAGAGATCTGTGAAAGCTGATTCAGGGCTGGTTTGCAGAGTTCAGTGCAGGTGGAGTCAACGACTTTTTTTTTTTAAAAAAAGCTATGAATAATGAATAATACATAACCAAGCTTTTGTTGAGTAATTATTAATAGGAAACACACCATTTGAGATAAAGGAGACTCTTAGCTGGCAGAACGTGGTAGGGATCACCATAACACTGAAGTTGGCAATCTGTGGGGTTTGCTTTGTGCTCAGCAGAAAAGGAAATGTATTTTCCCTGCTATTTCCCTGAATAGCTGAATGGAGCAAATCACCATCCGCAGAAGGCAGGAGAAAAAGTGTTCCTGATGCAACTTCCCATGTTTTCAATCAGTACTTTCCATAAGCTGCCTTTTGGTGATGCATTTAAAAGTGATGTAAATGCTCTGATTGCAAAGAGTATACATATATTAAAAATGCACAAATAAACGTAAAAAATATATTATATGTATATATATGTGTGTGTGTGTGTGTATATATATATATTTATGGGTTGGCTGAACAGAGCCACTGCCATGGCTTCTGGATGAAATGGAAGAGGAAAACGAATTATTTGCTTCTTCAAGTAGCTGTGCATTTGTGGGCCCTGGAAACACAGGTACTGTTTTGCAAAGGGCTCATTGCAAATGAGAAGTGAGCTCCATCATATCTCCTCCCCCACGCTGTGAAAGGTCACAGTTGGCTGAGCTCCATTGTAGCTCCCCTCAGAAAGTGGTGAAGGAATTCAGAAGTTGTTTTTCCCACCAAAAATAAAAAAGAAAAAGAAAGAAAGAAAAAAAACAATTGTACACCATTTCCATTTTCTGAGGAGGAAATGGTGATTTGTCTCAGCCATGCTATTGCCTGGGAATTCAGCAGCCTTTGGTATTAAAGGAGTTAAACAGCAGACTTGCCTTAAATCCTGAGGAAAACACGTTGTTTGAATTGCTTTTTTTCCATGGTAAATAAGCATGAATTTTTCCTAGCACCTTCTCTGTTTGAGGTGCAGGTCTCACACAAATAATGTGCCACACCTGAAAGATGCACCCATGCTGGAAAATCTCAGCTTAAGGAAAACAAGTAAGACATGCTCTGAAATTCCATCTCCTGAGCAGACATGAATTCCAAGGCACCAGTAAATTGTGTTCTGTGGGCTCCCTCATCCTGGGGGTCACGGTGGAAAGCCAGATGAGGATCCAGCAAGTGGATTTTTCACTGTGACCTTTTAGGTCATCACAACAGCATGGGTGCCACTGGAAAAGCCCCAGATCCTCTTTTGTTGTGGACCAGCCCCTCCAAACCATAGTGCAAAATTTCCCTCCGGGTCTCATGTCCAAACACAAACCCGTTCTGTCTCCTCAGCACGAAATTCTGTACCACAGCTGTGCCATGGGTGAATCTTTCCCATATTTTCTATTTTTCTGTGTGTCACACCTGCCTGTTTCCCTCCCTGCAGAGGGTGGGCCTTGTCTGGGCACAAACCAGGCTGACTAGGGAACGAGGCTGGGCTGCCTGTGACACTTGGATGGTTTGAGCTAATCAATTCCTCCCACAGGCACCAGTTATTAATGGGCTGCTTTCTCTGATTCACAGCTGTCAATAACTCATTCTAATCAGGTCAGCTGAGGTTGCATGTCAAATAAACAAAATGCTGCCTGCCTCCAAATCCTCTGAAAGAACCCCAAGTCGAGGCAGCATCTGAGCAGAACAGGGGGGCACTTTTGATGTTCATTTCCCTCTGTCCTTCTTCCCCAAAGGGGTAATTCAGAGGAGCTGAATCTTCACACCTCAAATTCATATAAAAGTGGATTATTAATAGATTATGTTCTCTGGGTAAGAGTGAGATGAGAACCATGACAAACCTGATGGTGACATTTAGTATCACAACTTTAAAAAGCTGTTTTCAACAGCACATTGCAAGATGCAGTTGCCAACAAGAAGACAGAACATGCAGACACCTCATTTTTGCATGGTTTTCCACTCTGCATCAGCGATGTGATGACAGAAATGGTTCTTATAACTATTTATTTAAGGCTTTATTATAATGCTCGTGCCAGAGGGCCCTGGATTAAGATGAATTGGAAGTTTTAATCATGTCATTTCACTGTTTTTGTGGACCTGGCTTGCTGTTTGCTCGTGGGCAACTGCTGGCTTTACAAAGAAAACTGTGTGAGAAGTCTGTATCTTGCACTGCACCGACAATGGACAAAACCCCAGCTCACAGGAGCAATGTATATCTGCTGTTCTGCACATTGTTCGTGTTCTGAAAAGGAAGAGGAACGGGGCTGGGCTCCTCCAGAAATGAGACAGAAATGCCATTGAGGTCTCATTTCCTGCGCAGGGGCTTGCGAGAGCTCCAGCGGCTGCGGCGGGTTAGAGCTGTGTCGTGGTTTGTAGGAGCTGCTGCATCCTCCTGAAATCACTCATGCCAGGTGAAAAAGGCCAAGAATGGGTCTGCTTTTAATCAGTGTGAGAGCCCTAAGAGCTGCAGCAGACCGAGCTGGGGACAGTCCCTCTGAGTGGGGAGCAGAGATCCCCTCATCGCCACCCGGCGAAGAGTGGGAGCGAAGCCTCAGGACATCTCAGCATCCAGAACAGCCTCAACGTGTCTGGACATTCAGAGACATCCCTGACGTGTCCTGTGATGGTCAACAGGCCCCTGGCCACCAGCAGCACAACATATGCCCAGCTGGGCTTCAAACCTGCTGAAGTATTTGTTTGAAGTAGTCACAGCCAAGCAGAAACTGGAAAATGTTAGAGCAGTTTTAGGTGCTGGTTGTACACCCTGCCACTCTCACGCTCATTAATCAGACTCCAAAAATGATGGATGCCTTCAAATGTTGCTGCTTGTACGTGAAGGTTTAGGGGTTTTGGTTATTTAACACTGGCTTTGTGCCATTTGAGGTTTTTTAGGGTGGTACATGACAATCCAGCTGCTTCCAGGGTGTGGGGCTTTCCAACCCATTCTTCCTCCCAACTAAAAATCATGGATTTGTGGAAAAATTGCACTTTGGCAACACTGGGTGGCATTTATGGCACAAGAGGTCATTGGTAGCTTCTCCTTTCCCCTGTGTGCTTGAATGGGGCATGGAGAGGCAGCTTCATCTCTTGGTGGTTTCAAGAATATCAGTGAAATAGGAAATGCCAGCTGCACTGGAAAACCCCTTTTCACTTCCAGAAGCTATCCTGGGGGAAGAACATAGATAATGCTCATTTCAACCAGAAGAAAAAATTCTGAACAATATTTTAGTTCATATATATATATACATTTTAAATATATTATGGCCTTTTCTGGGAAATTAATTTCCTCATTTAATTTTCCTCTTCCTTCCCTTTCACCTGAAGTGATGGACACCATAAAAGACATTTCTTGATCCCAGATGTGTTCCATTTCCTGCAGCTGAAATTTAAATCTTTGCCTTCTTCATAAATATCTGCCAGGGATGGAGATGCACTGCTTAAGAACTTTCTGCAACTGCTCTGGTTTGAAACAAATGAATCAGAAGGATTTGAGGAGGTAGCCAGCATTTTCTAATTTGTTTCTACTGGCAAAAGTGCTGCAGTGAGGTTACATCCAAACAAATTTGGTGGCAGCATCTGCTTTATAATGACCTAAATGTCCACATCTAACTTTAGAAAGTGACTTGCAGCAGGTTCAAGCAAGGCTTTCAGAGCTTTATTTTCACTCCTTTAAGTGAAGAGCTGGTCCATGGGGTTTGTGTAGCTGCTGATTTTGGGATGCCTGGAGGGATCCTAGGCCCAGCAGGGCTGCTGTGAGTGGACCAAGACCCCCACATGTCCAGAGGAGCACATCAGTGCTGTTTGTGCTGGACCCCAAAGGGTTGGACACAGCTCGAGATGGCCCTGGAGGGAGAGAGGATCTGTTTCACCTGACAGCACTGGATTAAAATGGCCAAATGTGGGTGTTTTGCAAACTTTCAGCTGATGTATGGTCCAGATCCTGCCTCTGGGCAGTCTGTAGCTGGGCTTTAGTGCACAGGACTGCTCTGGTTTTTATATATATATTTATGATTTTTGCATCCAGGCTAAATAGACGTTGAAAAAAAGGCTTTATTATGTTGTATCATACACACATAAAAAAATATAAATGCATAAACAATACCACGTTTCTGAGCTGCATGAGAAAATATGCTCTTTGGGGCATTTTAATATTCAAGATGCAATTCTGGAAAAAAATTAGTCACATTAATAATCCTAATAAAGTGTAAAATCCGTGGCCAGAGATGTAAGGGATTATTACTGTATATGACGTGAAGAAACAATTAATGAGCATGTAAATTCCTTCTGCCCCATGTAGCTTTGGCCTTTTAGGTATTTTACTGTAGGATTTTCTTTTCTCTTAAAGTTAGTGGCAAAAACACATCTCAGGTCAAAATAGTAAATAGTGAATCACCCACAAATTCAGCTCATTTCCTATCTCTCACTGAAAAAATGTTGATTCCAGGCATGGGAGCAGAACTTTGAGCCAAACAGTAATTTCTTTATGGTGTGGATGACTCATAGGAAAGAATGCCTCATGGGGATAGCAGGAGAAAAAAACTAAAGAAAAAAAAAAAAGTAAACTTTCTTTAAAGAAACAGGCAATCAAGTAAAGGGCAAAAGGTCAGAAAAAGCCCTCAGCTGTTTTTGTGATGCTCCTGTGATCCTCTCGGTGCCCTCCAGCTGCTCTGCCCTGAAATGCCACCGTTTGTCCCCGGGAGCTCCAAGGCAGGGGCAGCCCTGGGGAGGAAAGGTGGGAGACCCAGGGGCAGCACAGGGCCAGGCTGAGCCCGTCCCCATCTTTGGGTTAAAGAGCCCCAAATCAGGATTAGCAACTCATTTCACACCATCTTGCCAGACTCTGGGAAGAGGAGTTTTCTTCCCAGCACTGCTCCTGGTGTGAAGTCCTGGGAGCTGGTCCTGCACTTTTTGTGGCAGTGGTCCCTGGTGGGAGAGTGATGCAGAGCCAGCCAGGTACCTCTGTTTTGGGGGAGTTAATGTTTTTAATGTTCAATCCCTCTTTAGTAACTCTACTTAAATGTCTCTTTTGCTCATCACTCTTTCCTTATTCACAAATGTGAATAAAAGCTGTTTAACCTCCTCCATAAGTTGCTTTGTGATCTCTTGATGGGCCTTTAATTATTACAAATATTCCTTGCCCTTCCTGGGAAGTGTCTCCTCCCTCAGGCAGATTTATCCAGTGGGGTGAATCGATATTCATCAAGCACAGTTCATGAAGGCTGATTGAGAAATGAAACAGAATTTCAGCTCAGCTTTCAGCAGCAATATCTCATCTCATTGCCATTCCTTTTTTTTTTCCACAGTGATAATGAATGATTAATTTCAACAAGCATCGCTATCTACATTTACATAATTATTTATGTGCAATTAAAACATCTTGCCTCCTGTTCCAGAGTCAATATCATGTGGCCAGGAATACAAAACAAGATAATGATGCAACATCAAAATGTAGGGTAGCTCGTTCCTGTGGGGTAACCATGTGCTTCTTTAATGTCACGTATTTAAAGCCATGCTCAGGACCAATTAATTTCAGTCTGTGAAGACTAAGAAAATTATTTGTGTTATCTCAGTGCAGATCATGACCCTCGCCCATGCATTTTAGGAGCTTTCAAAAAAATCTGATTCAGCTTCCAGCAAGATATAATTTGAGGCTTGAGGCAAATCTGCTCTTCAGCACCTTTCCTTCACAGGGATGCTACAGCAAATGGACTGACATTTATGTACTGTGATTGCTACAAGAAATAAACCAGATTTCTCTGATTTTCCATGAACACTTAAAATACGAAATAGAAATTTACCCTTTGGAAGGATTATTTAAGAGCTAATTCTTGGTGGTGTAGGAAAAATGCATTACAAAATTAAAATTTCTATTAAAAAATAAACAAAGCTTGAATTGGAATTGAATTAACTTCTTTCCACTCAAATTCACTTCCTCACCTGCTAAAATATAGTAGAACTGTTTCAGGAGTTGGATTTTTCCCTAGGAGTTGTTTCCAGAAGGTGAAATTCACAGAGTGTAAATTATCTGCAGGAAGAAAAGGGTTGTTAACAACAGATTGGCATAAATTATTTATTCCCCATGACCAGGCCAGGGAGAGCTCAGCCCTGTGGCACTGTTTCCAACCACAGCACCTTGGGAAGCACTAGGTGGGGAGTCAGAGCTTCCACAAACACTGAGGAAATAATAAGACTGTAAATCCGGAGTGACCTTTGCTGTGGGGATGGAATGGAGATCAAAGAGCTGATTTCCCTCTGCCTGGTGCCAGGGTCAGGGCTGAGCCACCTGAGCTACCCTTGGTGCTGGGCACGGCGCCCTCCAGCCCTGAGCAGCTTCTCACAGACCACAGGTGACAGCCAAGTGCTTTCCCTGGCTTTGGGTTGTCCTGTTTTCAGTTGGATTTGGGGTGGTGATGCCTGCTGGAAGACACAGAAGGAGCAGGATAACAAAGCTCTGGTTTCAGAAGGCGCTGCAGCCGTGTCACCTGTGCCACCCCTTGGTGTCCCCAGCAGCCCTGGCAACTCTCTGCCCCTGTCCTGCATTAGAGCTTGCAGAGGACTGGAGTGCTTGAGTTGAGTCCAGAAGCCTGCTTATCAAATGTCCTTATCAAAATGATAAATGCAATAGGTCCGTGCTGGGCCTTCCTAACTAGAAACACACCGACCTTCCTCACTTACTGTGTTTTCTTTCAGCATAAGATATAATTTCTCTTTTTGTACAGATCTGCCTGATTAACAGGGAGGAGAGACATGGCAGCTTATTTACTCATTAGGAGGCAAACAGCTGGAGTGGGGATACCCACACCATGACTTCCATAGGGTGTGAGGATTTAGGATCAGCCAGCAGCTGGAGGACGAGTGCAGGCCACAGGTCACCCATTTTGGCACGGGTGGGACAGAGGGAATTGTGGAACAGAGGTTCTGAAACAACCTCAGGCTGCAGGAGATGAAACACCAGGAGCCCTGTGCTCCATACCCAGCACTCCCTGGAGAGGCAGAGCCCAGGATCCCTCCTGAACCCAAACAGGTTTTCTGAGCCAGAGGATGGAAATTGTCCCTGGCTGTCCATGGGGACAAACCCTGCCAGGGACAAGGTACGTGTCAAGGAGGACACTCTGAAGGTGATCAAACGTGAGGGATCCACTGTCACGTTGTTTGTGATGGCAGCTGGTGTGGAAGAACACGTCCTGATTTTCCAGTGGAAGGGCATCAGCAGTTGGGAAAGCACACTCTGCAGTGCAGGAGCCCAACAGGAACAGCTGGGATCTTCTGGCTTGGCTCAACACTTGACCTGGAAATTGGAGAACGTGGTTTGGGGAGCACAAGACAATCAGTGTAACTGGTAACTGGCACCTCAAGAGCTGAAAGAAATGGTAACCCCTGCAGAGGGAGATGAGGAGGCGCCCAGCAGGCTGTGGGTGGTGGTACAGCTGTGTCCTGCTGAATTAAATCTCTGCCCTGGGTTTGCCTGTGGTCACAGAAGCCACACTGGGTGCCTCCAGCACAGCAGGGGACGGTGGGGCTCCCACACCCCTAAACACAGCAAAGCAGCACAGCAAGGAGAGATGGGATGAGCGAAGGAGCCAACTCTGCCTCAGCACCAGCCCCCACTGAGGCACCACTGAGGGATCAATGAGCATCTCTGTTACAGTTCTGTTAAAGTTTTGCAGCCTACTCTTTCATTTCCAGTTAATTAACAGTAATGAGAATATTACATGGATTAGGGGGTGGCTCTTGTTTAGCAGAGCATCGACTTTGTTTGTCTATCAGGACTATTCTCATTTTACTGACTTTCAGATCCTCATTAGATATTAAAACCAGGAACCTGCAGGGGAAAGTCCTTCATCACATTTCTACTAAGTCAGTGTTTGTGTTGTGTAGGCTACGGTACTCTGTAATTATTTCTAACTTTCATTAAATTTGAGGTTTCTTTCTTATTAAAACATAATTAACTGGATGGGATTGGAGAGAAACTATGCTTAATATCAAAAAATTGCAGAGCAGCTGAAGGTGGAAGAGCTTAGGAACAAAAGCAGGGAGGTGAGAGTGTCAATATTTTGAACCTTCTGACAAATCCCCAGACTGTTTCATTTTAAAAGGGCAGCAACAACAAACCTTCCAGAAAATTTGCCTTCATGTTTTTGTGCCCATCGTCATTTCTTTGCTGTTTGTTTGTTTTAAAGTGCTCCGCTCCACTGGTGGCCATGGTATGCTGGGTTACAACACAGTGTTTCCAGACACGGAAGAATGTTTATATATCTGTGGGGAAACATTTAGCTATCTTTTAAAAATAAGCTATTTATGTATCTGGGTGTAAAAGACTGATGTCCAGTTCAGAGCCTCGTCTCATCAGCCTTCCCTCTGCTCTGGGTCACTGTGGTCATATTTACAGGGTAGATCTGGAGTTATTTTTTTATGGCTGTCCCTGTAGCTGGAAGACACCATCATGGATTTCAGAGCCTTCATAACAAATAAACTCTTAACGAAGCCAATATCACATAGAATATTTGCAGGAGTTTGAAATAGATCTGGATAAAATAGCTAAACAAAAAGAGTTTTTAATATTCTTTTTTTTTAGGTGATTTTATTACAATCTGTGTTCAGTGTAAGAGTTCTTACTTAGAGCACATGCATTACACCACTCTTACATATTGGGGGTTTTTTTTGGCCATTTCACGGTGTATTTGCCTGATTCTGCTTTCTGCATTGGCATAAAGATGAAGTCATTCTGTGTAAGTGAAAAACTAGAGCATAACTAGTCCAGACACCAGCTTGGTGTCTCTGCAGAAAGCAGGAATTCCAAACAGGAGCAGGGCAAAGCTCACAAGTCTGTACTGATCCCACGGGGAAGGCTGGTGTGTGCTCACGGTGCTCCTGAGCCTCCCGAGTGCATCCCTGGAGAAACAGTCCTGCCTGTCCTGGGGGTGGGAGTGGGGTCGGGCAGATCCAGGCTTTGCACACTGGGACAACTGGCAAGGGAGCAGCTTTTTACCTCTGCAGAGAGTGACAGGACAAGGGGGATCATTTTAAACTGAAAGAGAAGAGGTTTAGGTTGGATGTTAGGAAGGAATTTCTCCCTGTGAGGGTGATGAGGCCCTGGCACAGGGTGCCCACAGCAGCTGTGGCTGCCCCTGGATCCCTGGAAGTGCCCAAGGCCAGGTTGGATGGGGCTTGGAGCAGCCTGGGACAGTGGAAGGTGTCCCTGCCCTTGTCAGGGGGTTGGAAAAAGATGATCTTTAAGGTCCCTTCCAACCCAAACCATTGTCTGATTCTGTCAATAAAAACAAACCTGCAGGCACGTCTTTTGGGAAACAGATTTTTGATTTAACTTTTACGAAGGTGCTTGTAAGGTGACCCAAGGACAGCACAAAATCGGCTGCTTTGTCATTTTCATTGTTAGTTATCACCATCCTCCTAAAAAGTGTGAACACCTACAAATGTATTCTAGGATTTATTTCTATTTTGTGTAGAAATGCAGTGTGCACGGGAATCTGTCTCCCTAATTCAGCCCGGGTTTGAACTGGAGAGTTTTCCACGTTCCAGGCTCCTCTGGGCTGGCGATGGCTGCGATTTGGATGGAGCAGGATGCTGAATTCCTCAGCCCCAGTTCGCCTTTGCAGGACTCCCAGGAACGGCCAGCGCTGATGGATGCAGCGGGAAGCACTTTTTGGAGGACGGTAAAATAATGTCACACCTAAAGAAGGGGGCCCTGCCGTCCTGTCCCACCTGGGCATGGAGCACGGGGGCAGCTGAGCCCCGCGGGTGGGATGGAGCCGCCCTTGGAATGGGCTGGCTGAAACAGAGCGGAGCTGTTCGTAAATGCCGGGTACCATCTGCTGGCGGGCGGGAGCAGCGCGGGACCGGCGGCGGGGACAGGGACGGAGCGGGGACCGGGATGGAGAGGGGACAGGGATGGAGAGGGGACCGGGATGGAGAGGGGACAGGGATGGAGCGGGGACCGGGATGGAGAGGGGACAGGGATGGAG